>JAULBS010072832.1:0-21063 GCA_032355785.1 Symmetromphalus regularis | reverse complement strand
TGTATCAATGTAACACTTAACCATGTTGTCTTAGCGCAAATATACCGAAGTACACAAGTGGTCTATAATATTGGGGGTAAGGGTGGGTGGTGGCAGCTGGATGGTCTGCCCCACACCCCACTTTTTGGACAAGGGTATGTTCCGTCCCCCCCACTTTCAGGAACGGATTTTCGCCCTTGTCCACACCATAGTGTTGGTTGTACTTATTTTAATGCTTATTTCTAATAGTAGGAAACAATGGCCAACAACAAATATACAGACCTGCAATATTTAATATTGCTTTTAATACAAGTATTTTACATACACATGTACATAAAACATACCATCATTATTTTGTCAGAAATACCTCTTAAATAAACTAACCAAATGAATAAAACGTTACACAACAATTACTTAATATAAGTATTATGCAAGCATGAAATAGTTCACAAACTACGTAATAAATATAACATGCGCAAAGTCTGAACTGATCTATTACACACTTGAGAAACAACCCATGAAACATTATTTACGAAGTTTATCATATAATAATTAACAAAATTAAAATCCAATCCTCTATCATGTAGGACTCCAGTTTATATTAAAGAAACTCTACCTTTTCTAACGTCCAGTGGCGTAGTTTCCTTTAGGCTACATATTTTCAAAAATGCCTCAGAATGCAGCTATGGCGGTATAGACTTTAAAAATGTCTGTGCCAACACATTTATTTAATGTTGGCATATAAGCATTTAATTTCTTTAACAAAGCAGAAACAAACCTACAAATGCAGAAAGTTTAACCAGCCAAATTGGTTGTCAGTTTCCTGTGCCAGTTAAGTAACTGTTGCAGGTGGTTGTCAGTTTCTTTACTTCTCCATTCCAATAGGCTTATGACAGAACAATTGGTCTCAGACTAAGACGCTCAAAATAAGTAAAACACTAGTGGATTATGCTAGTGGATTATGCAAATATATCTCATTTGCATCTCTCCCAATGTGCTATAATAAATCCCTTTCCTGTTAGTACTGTGCATTTTAATGTGCCGTAGATAGTTTCTAAGATACTATTGTGAATTTCTAACAAAACATTTGACAAAATATATTGGTATCTGCTCTGCATAGATTTTTTTTTACACACTTTTATTTGTAATATAATCTCACTGGAAACCCATTTTTGACTTATGCTTTTACATAACTAATTATAAGATAGATAAAAGAAAAAAGAATAAAACAAAACAAAAAAAACAACAGAAGATGCACCAGAAAGACACTACCAATGCAAATTGTTATAAAATGAAGAACAATATGTACAATGAACAACACAAATTAATATAAATATTACATGAATCTAAATGACATAAAGTGAACTCATTTTAAACCAGATCTATTGACAGTGACAATAAACCACAGTCTGATGTAAATAAACTCAGAATGTTATAGCCAGTAACTTCAGAAACAACACTCAAGAACAGCAGTTCTCAAATGAAGATCCTAATAAGTTCTGTGAAATTGCCTTAAAAAAATTACAATAAATGATATTTTTTATTATATATTACTGTTACAGTAAGAAAAATGGCAACACAAAGTGGAGACAAAAAAAATATATATTAATAAAATGACTTGGTAAAATGATCAAACATAAATAGGCTTTAAAATCGTTTCTGTTCAAGAAATATTAATAGACATGATATTTTCAAAACATTTGTATAAAAATGAACTTTTTGTTTTAATAACTTGTTTTGTCACTCCACATTAAGAAGTACATGTACATGGTTTTGCTGGTAATCACTGTTGTTTATTGTATCACTGGATTTAAGTTCCACATATATCCAGCTTAGACAGAGACCACCATCAATTAATGTCACACATTTTAATAACTTAAAAGATTAAACATAACTATATTAAAAGACTGACTAGAATTATGTTTATAACAGTGATCTGATACACACCACATTACACATTTGTTCAGCAGTTTATCCATGTCTTCTGTTAACTGCTATTAGCAGACATGTTGGTGTCACAACTGTACTCATGATTCATGAACATAAGCATTTGTGCATATATGTATGTATACTATGTGTGTGCTGCATGTTTGAATATATGTATGTGAACATGAGTTTGTTTGTATGTGTACGTGTCCATACATATGTGCATCAATAGTCATTGTTTAATAAATCAATGTGCTCTAGTGGTGCTTTTAAACAAAACAAGTGTATGTATGTGCATGTGTGTCTGTGTATGTGCATGTTTGTCTCTGTGCATGCCTTTGTCAATATATGCATGTCTATCTGTGTATGTACCTGTGTCTGCATATACATGCCTGTGTATGTGTCTGTGACCCCCAATAGCTGATGTTTACCTTTGTGCTGGGGGGTCGTTAAATAAATAAGTATCTGTGAATATGCATGTATATCTGTTTGTGTGTGAATGAGTGCCTTCTTAACTTTTGCATAAGAGTATGTACATTTGATAAATAACCATAATAATGTACAGTAGAATCCTCTTAATTGCATAGACATTTTGCCCAAATATTTTATGCAATTAACAGGATTATTACTTTATCAGAAATGCCCATTTAAAATCATATTTCTGTTCTTGTACTATCTGGTATAATATAAGGAATATTTTGACCATGTAACTTGAATGCTATAACAGATGCAAAAATAGTGTATGGTTACACTTATTTTGTAGTCATTTTGTGATTATTTGATAAAAATGTTAAGATCTGCCATGGTTTTTGGTACTTCAGAAGAAAAAAATTAAGTTTTCTACATTTTCTTATGCAATTAACCAGACATTACAAAGAATGCATATACAATTAAAAGAAATTCTTTGTATATACTTGCATACAAATGGTTCTGTGCATCAGAATATTATGCAAATAACAGGAATATGCCATTATCAGGAATGCAATTAAGTGGACTTGACTGTATTTTGTTTTTATCATCATGTGAATATATATTTTTACATTTTATTTCATAAAATATTTATAACCAAAAGAGAAAAACAGTGACTATAGTTAAGAGGCAAATTTTAAAAATACATTACTGGTATTATCCAAATATGTATGTAAAACAAAATGAAACTTGTCAAAACAACACAGAGAGAAAACCATCAAAACCAGACCATCAATAAACCAAATACTTATCAAATAGACCAAATGTCTTGCATAACAATTATCTATTCAGGAGCAAATCTGGCAAACTAAATTCGGGACTGTGTTTTCAGAGTCAGACATGAACACCCCAATGGTTACTCTTAATTTATTTATTCCTCATTTATTTCAAGCATTACAAACCTGAGTAAACTGAAACCTATATATTCCAGACAAATATCACGTGTCTGCAATTACCTAGTTTTGACAGGTTCCTCTACATGTAGACCATTATGATAAACCCAGTTTGAAAGATGGTTCCCAAGCACAGTAATGCTTGCTAACACAAATACTTGAAAACACCCTAGTAGATCCTGGTAAAGCACATTTATTCATTCCATGTGCTTTTCAACAACCAAACATTACTAATATGTACATAAAATTTATTATATACATAAAACAATAATAAATATAAAAGTATATATAAAAAAATATGATTTTATGACTTTATCACAAGCATGCAACATATCCACATATCACTACAGATAAAATGATGACAAACATTTTCAGAGTATTTCTTTTAAAAACAAAACTAATTAACAGTAATCTTTTATTATAATAGATCTATATACATGTACACAGTTGATATACATAAGTAGTTTGTAAGTTGTTAAAGGCTTATTATCATAGTTAAAATGTAAACCTGGTCCACAGTTATCATTCATTAAGTATGATAGCATGCCTTTAAAGGATGTATTAGCCTCCATTTTGAATACAACTTTCTACTCCACAGACCAGCAAATCATTTCTTTATCTGTTAATTTGTTATATCAAAATTCAAGGTAAATTTCCATGCCAACTTTTCAACATTTTGAAACATTAAAATAAACTTCATGATTTGCATTTCAAACACTTTTACACAAAATCAAGACATGGTTTTGATTTGATAATTCACAAATTTCTTAGGTTATACCAAATTAAGTTTCAATTTGATTTGATAATTCACACATTTCTTAGGTTACACCAAATTAAGTTTCAATATATCAGCTGCTTTTTGCAATGATGTAAAATTTGGTATTGAAATTTTCTCTTAACCACTGATTAATCTAACCAACATTTGAACAACTCAATACAGATGTTCAATGTACTTTCATTTTAAAATCATTGTATACTTTCTGGCCTGACATTCTGTTCTTTTTGGGATAAAAGTCAGCCTTTAAAGAAAACACATCACACGGTAAAATACTTCAGTACAAGACAAAGGAAGACAAAGATTAAAATCTTTAAAAGTAGTTTAACATATGTAAAGTGTTTTAGCTAAATGCTAAAGTTTGAAAGTACTCTTTCAGACTGTTTGGAATTCTGTAAGGTTTACATTCTGCATCAGCTAGCATTGATGAGCATGATGCTGCTATTTGACTAGTTCTAAATATTCTCACTGGGTCTAACATTAAATATAAAAACTAGTTTAGTAAGTGACAATTAGCAATTTCAAAATCCTAAATGAAAAGCTGTCCTTGGATTTCTACAAATGTCAAACAAGTGCACTATTAAGTCTCCAGAGATGAAAATGAGGTCTACACAAAATATCCTGTGAAATGCAAGGAATAATAGGAATAAAGGATGTAAAAGGTTTTGAAAATTGAGTTATTCTTCCTACATTCTCAAAAAAGGGAAATAATAAAAATCCAACATTCCTGATAAATCTTGATGATTTTCATTTCTAGTCTCACTCCAGGTCCATTTGTGCAGACACAAACAAGCTCGATCTTCAAGAAGTTGATAAACATAGCTAACATCAACCCAGTACATAGAGCACATATTAAATTAAGGAATGCCCATCATATCTAGTAATATATTAATTTTTGCATTCAGCCACGTAGTCTGTTTTTTGCGTAGACCATCAATCCAGTCAGAAGGAAGATATGAGAAGCCCAGTTTGCATCCAAGTAACGCTCCAGCTACACATGCATTGCTGTTGCTGTCACCAGCCTCATGCACAACTTTCATAATGAATTTTCTGAAATAAAACAATTATAATTATAATTTTAAGGCAACTAAAAAAAAAGATTGTAGAACAGATCAACTCAATTTAATGTCCACCTTTTCCATAGATAATTGAAAAAAAAGAGTGAAGAACAGATCAACTCAATTTAATGTCCACCTTTTCCATAGATAATTGAAAAAAAAGATTGCTTAACGACAACTGCAGCACACTGGTTAATCAAGTGCTATAACAGATGCAAACGTAAGTTATTTGTGACTCATGGTACTGAGAAGAAACCTGCTACTGCCACATAGGATATTCTTTCCGATTAGCAGTCAGAGATCTTTTATATATGCACTTTCCCACAGACAGAACAGTGCATACCATGGCCTTTGTTACACCAGTCATGGACCACTGACCAAAATAAGAAATAGGCTAATGGGCCCAATGAACGAAATTGGATGTATTTATTTTCATGAGTATATCCAATTAAGGTTCAAGCATGCTGTCCTGGGCACACAGCTCAGCTTCCTGTACAGTCTGTCCAGGACAGAGGTTAGTGTTAGTAGGAAAGTCGAAACCCACTGCCACCACACAAATGTGACTACTATTATCGATAAGCAACAAGGAATTTTTTATATGCACTATGCCACAGACAGGACTGCACATACCAAGGCCTTTGATAAACCAGTTGTGGATCATTACTTGGTGTAAGTGGCATATACCTACCCACTGAGTCTTGTGAAGCACTCACTCTTAGTTGACGCCAATACAGAAATTAAAAATCCCCTGCCTTGTATGAGATTTGATTCCACCACCTATTAGGGCCAGATTAAAAAACGGGGAGATTAATCAAACAATCCCATCTCATGTGCATGCTCTGAGATACATCCCACTCCTTGAGAATTTCAACCAGATTACTAGTCTAAGATTGCATGTCTAGAATTAAATAGGTTAGCTCAACAGGTGTAACATACAAGACAGAACCTTGTAATTCTGGAGTGGCAAAATGTCTGTGTTTTGAAAGACTTACTTAAAGCCATCCACTGATTTCAGAGCCAGAATGCCAGCTGCCATTGGCTTGTGTGTATAGCTTCTTTGTCTGTTGCTGTCAGCCTTTAAACTATAACAGAAGAGTAAGTGGTTAGAATTTGTCTTTTAACATTCACTAACATTTGTTAACCGAGACAGAAAAATAAGCCAATAACCAATATCTGACAACAAATGAGGGTAGGGTAGGGTGGGGTAGAGTTGGGTTTAAGTTGTGTCATGCCTAGGCTAGGATAGGTTAGGCTAGATTAGGCTAAGGTAATGGTATTAAGAGTTAGACAAATCATCCAAAAGAATTGAAAGTAAGCTTTGAAATGGTGTAGATGTTATTGTTCTATCTCAATACTACAATAAGATGTGACCCGTTACATCAAAATGGGTATTAAGTCGCATTTTGGACAAACTGAGTTATGTACAAATTCATTTTCCTTGTATGATAAGCTCCATTTTGATACCACTCTCATATCTGTATCCCTTCTAGTGACTGAGATATCGCCATATATGTTCTGGATAATTGGCGAGTTAATGAAAAAGGAATTCAGAGAAAATTAAGGTTAAACATTAATGTAGTCAAAGATAAAATTTCCTTAGTAATCATCACTTAAAATTTCTCTATCAAATTATTTATAAACACTGTAGCAACTACACCAACAGTTATTTTTCATGTTCTATCATCATTTGCATTTCTAAAAGATAAATGTTTGTTAAAAGAAATAGCTTGAAACACCTTTGCTGAAAATCCCCGATATCAGTAAAATCAGCAAATTGCATAAAATTACCATTATTATGGCAGAAAGCTTGCTAAAAATACTGTCAATTTACTCTGTGATCTTTTCCTATTGCTATAAAGTCCTTATTAATGGAACAGACATAATATTTATAGGTTTTTATTGTGTGATTTAAAAGTGGAAATCAAGATGAATGAACTACGATTCTGTACTACAAGTGCCGTCATTAAACACGTGACCGAATTTGGCCAATCTGTGCGGCGGATTTGTCTACGTGTTACAAGCACAGTTGTTTATGTAAATATGACTGATAAATCCAATGTAATCCCATTTATAGCACATTTAATTGGAAAACTCCTGATGTCATTTCAAAGAAGTGTCTCCCAGCGTCAGTTTGATACTTTATTCATACTATAATGGCACAAATGGTTTGCGAAGCTGGTGGGAAAATCCAAAATTTTCACTACAAATCAGCCATTTTCACAAAACTGATTGATGGAATACTTAGATAAGGTATGTATGAAGCTTATTAGGCCATAATATGAGAGATGACCAAAAATGACCTAAATCTCAATTTTGTCTGATTCTTCAACACTAGGCCATGCGACATAAGACCCAGTTTGATGCGATAAGTCACATATTTTAAGATAAATGAATAAAAAAACATCTTAATACCCCATTTGAAAGTTTCTTAAAAATAATAATTTTAAATAAAAGTGTATATTGGAAATTTTAAAGGTATGATTTATTTGCCCATCACTTCTAAGACAAAACAGTAATAACATACTCTTTTAATGTGTTGACATTCACATAAGATCTAAAGTCTTCAGTCTGTTCTTTGTTCTGTAGATGTTGTATGCTAAGTTCACAAGCTTCCTCTATCATCTTTTCCACAGAATCTAAACAAGTCAATGAAGTCTTTCCCTGAGAAAACAAACAAAATATATGAAGTACTGTTATGTATATGTTGTAAGTTCACAAGTATCTCTAAAAAGTTTTTGATATTTCAATAAAAAATATTAATTGTAAAAACAAGGTGGAAAACAATAAAGACTGATCCCTACCAAATCTACAATGTAACTAATTTCTTTTGCACATTTCTTGAAATGCAAATTTAGTTTTCAATTTTTCAGCATTAATAGTAACTTGAGAAAATGAAACCTCAGAAATGTAATTGCTAGAGATGATATCTAACCATAACTCTTTAGGTCCATACTCTGCTCACAAATAAAAAAAACAAAATATCCACAGAAAACATCAAACTCATTAAGAAGTGTATTAAAAATAAGAGCTAAAAATACATTTACAAAGAAGAATTGTAAGTATATTAATTGATCAATGTCTAATCTAAAACACAAAATGATGTGTGTGTAATTTGAAAACCATGACATTTTGTTTAAAATGGTTAATTTATTTATTTATTAATGCAGACTTACCTGCAGCATGAGAGCTACAAGAGATGAAATCATTACACAGCTAGCACAGCAGCGGCAGTCAGCGTGTGTAGCCCGACATATCCTCAAAGAATTTCCAACTACCTCTTCCAAGTTGTGAAAGAATGGCACTCCTGGAAAACAATACAGTAAAACATGGCCTGTAAACCAACAGTACAACACCAAATGTAAAATATTTAGCTTGATCTGCATTAAAGTTTATGAAGCATTAAATATTGCATTGAGTATCAACTAAGTTAATTTCCTGGGTTATATTACCTATGTTGGTAGACTAATATTCAGAACTATTCCACAAAGACCATGTTCTTTTTTAATTCCCAATTTTGGAGTAAAAACTACCAATCTGAATGTAATAGATATCAAATTTTAAAATCTTTTTATTATACAAACTGATATATTTTTGATTAAAATAGACATGGTACTATTATTTTATTATTCTAACATGGTTTATTTTGTTGTGAAACTGAAAAGTGCCTAATTTCTTTGTGATATGATGCTTAATTGAAGTCTTAAAGTCTTGGGTAGCAAATTAAATTTGAGAAGTATAAGCCCAATTTCATTACAAACATTTGCCTGATTTTTATATATATTCTAGCTGTAGTACAATATATTTTAATCTATTCGAAACACTAGGTCAAATTTGAGAGATATAGCTGCTGGTCACAATGAGCTGCGGAAGGATTTTATGCATTTTTAAATAAAATATGATCACATGAGACAATTCAGAATGGATGAACTAAACTTTGATTAAGGAAATAACTTAATTTCATTATTTAAGATGAAGGGGGCACCATTGTATGAGTACAAGTTTAAATTAATCATTAAGATACTGCTTGAAATCATAAAAACAAAATGTTTTACAATTTTGTGGAGGGAGATCTCTATGAATATGAACACTTCAATAATTATTGACATGATCCTCTAAACCAACCTAATATTGCTGTTCGGACTACTGCTCCATTGTCTGTACCAAAGTGATCACAGCTGCTGATGGACGTTCTGCTGTAGCTACACAGTATTGACTTATATGCTGGCTGACACTTGCAGTTCTCCTCGCATCCACCCTTACAGCTACCATTGGATGTCACCAATCCATTTGCCATAGTAGGTGACTTTGTTAAAGACTGGAGAAGGGTTTCTGCAACACCATGTGGATCTTTTATGAACTCTTGTTTTGTTAATATCTGAAAATATATTTTAATAAATTATTCCTATGTTAAAACATTGTATTTATTTTGCTGTTTAATGCATATTTCATTTCATGATGAATTTTTTTCTCTCAAATCTTACCTGTTGTATTGTCTCACTGAGAACAACTCCCTCAGAATCTCCAAGTTCTGGGAAACCAGTCTTTGACCAGTCAAACATTTTCTTAACAAAGTCCAGTTCATCCACGACTCCACCCCATGATATAATAGAGTCAAACACTAACATCTACATAAAATAAAATAAGAAGTGTAAGTTTAATGACATTCCAGGACAGAATGTAAAATCAGCTGTTAGTAATAATCAGTGATAAAATATAATTAAAGGCCAGCAAAAAGCTATCTAAATTTAATAAAT
The DNA here is from genome assembly GCA_032355785.1 of Symmetromphalus regularis. Taxonomy (NCBI): domain Eukaryota; kingdom Metazoa; phylum Mollusca; class Gastropoda; order Neomphalida; family Neomphalidae; genus Symmetromphalus; species Symmetromphalus regularis. Next base: position 11,210 of record JAULBS010072832.1, on the reverse strand, counting down.
AACAGGAACCAATCTTGTAGAAAAATGGTTGTATTGGACACTAGAAAATCTGTACTGGGCAGTCAAATAAATTATGTGTCTGCATACTCATGTGAGTAACAAATGATATCATTTGACATTGCTTCACTAGCTCTGTGTATTGACCTTTAAAATAATATTTGCTGTTATATATCTGGGTTTTATGATTTAGTAAGTATCAAATGTAACTAAAAACAAGTATAACACCACCTGGATATCCTAACTCAGATACTGTATGTGGTATTCATTGAATACATTTTTTTTAAAGATAAGCAGGTACTAAGTGTTAAATATAACTTACAAAGAGATCAAAGTTTCCTGCCCAATCTCCTTTTCTCCAGCGTACTCTATGTTCATCCTGCACTATTTCTGAATAATCTATATTTTCATGACTGTAGTAAAAATTACATTCATCTTTGGACATCCACCTTGTTGCAATACCAATAGCATCACCAATGGCAGCCCCATAGATCATACCTGAAATAACATCACTCAACATAATGAGTCTTCTTGTTTTAAATTATCATAGCATAACAAAAAACATTCACAAACTGAAACAATGAAATTAAAATTTTATCAAATTTGCTGATTTCCAAACACTGAAATGAAAGAAATGTTTGTTTAACAACATCCAAGATCATTGTTATTTCACAGAAATTGTAAACACATTTTAAAATAACAATCAGCACTCCTCAAAATTTCATATAAAACCAGATTTCTAATTTTCTAACATCATCAACTTACTGTAAAACCAAAGAGAAAATAAACTATTTGATAATATTTAAATGAAACACAATTTATCTGATATTTGTAGGTAACACACTACTGAGCCAGTTTTGAAGATAAATATGTAATGGCAAATATTTTGCAGTAAGTTTAACATCTTAGCTACAGATATTGAAAGAATACATGATACACCATAACAGAACAGCCAACTACAGTACATAAATTGGATTAACAAAGTCATCTGGGGTCGTTCACAATTCTTAACATAATAAAATTATCAGAACCCCTTTGCCCCCCACCCCAAATTTGTACACTTAAAATAACGATTTTATGGTGGATCTGAATTGACATTTTAATGGTCAATTAATATGTACATGGACAGTGACCCCTGAACCCTCAAAGATATTGTTTTTATGAACAGGGAAATGTCGATAATTATAAATGACCTCTTATAACTAGTAATTCAAAAACTAGTTAGATATACTTTATATAAATACATTACCTACTATCCTATCTCTCAGTTCAAATGAATCGAGAGAAGAAGCACCAAGGGGAGGTAACAATGGGGTTTTGATTCGACTGGCAGTGTTTGTAGTGTGAGTCTGTTCTTGTATGTACTGTACATGTGCAGATTGTGGATTTGTTACAGATCTATGCAGCTGGTTCCCTCTCACTCTGGGAAAATCATTCAGTGGTGTTACTGGTCGGTGAAGAAAGTTGTCTGGTGATGAAGATATGTACAGTTTTCGTAAAAATTCTATCGTCACCTCGGTTCCTTCATTACAGATAGCTTGGGGTGGAGTGTCCAGTCTGTTGCCTACAGCTAACAACAAAGTCAATGTTGGACAGCCACCAAGTGATAATGGCAATGACTTCAGTTTATTATGGGAAATATTCAGCTTCGAAAGACTTTCCATCTCTCCTATATCTACTGGAAGTTCTTTTAAAACATTGTAAGACAAATCTATTTTTTCCAGCTTTACAAGATGAACAAAAGAGTTGGGCAAAGACTTCAATTTGTTGTGACTGATGTAAATAGTTTTAAGATGGAAAAGCAAGCCAAAACTCTCAGGAAGAATGTTTAGTCGGTTGTGACTAAGGTCTAGGTGACACAGGTGGGGAAGTCGGAGTGGCAGTACAGATGGCAGCTCAGTGATTGCATTGAAGGAAACGTTCATCCTCTCATAAAGGCTGATAGAGTCTCGAATACTCCATGGCAGTTCTGTAAGCATTGATTCGTGAGCTTCACCATTCAAATGCTGTAAATAGTATAACAATAACTAAAATAAGTTTCAATTTAGAAAGAGTGGCTGAAAGATAAGTCTTAAAATATTTAATATGAAATAAAAACAATTCAATACAAAGGTAAGGATAAGGACCCACCAATTCCCACACCCACTGGATCTGTCTAAGATGTAATTCTTCTGTAGACAGTCTTATAATTATCTTATATTTTAAACTAATACTTATTTAAACAATGTGCAGTGTCCTTTTACCATTCCCAATGGTCAAATTAATATGACAAAAAGAGAAAGCATCAAACCTTGCAATACTGTTTGTAGGTCATCTTTTTGCTGAGGTTCAGTTCTTTTCTCTCATAATCATGAACAGGAGCAAAGTCATGCACCTCAATATTGCCCATCTTTTCACGAATAGTCTATGATGATCAAGTCTGATGTACCATTTTGATAAATCACGTATCAATATATGAAACCTGTAGATACAATATTGCAATTATTAATCACACACATCTTACTATATAGTAACAATCATACAGCCTCACCAGATCTGTCAGCTGTCCAGTTTTTTGCAGGAATCTCCCGTTTTTTCATCATATCTCGTTTATTATTAATAATAATAATAAATAAAAATACACCTTTAGAAGTGCATAGAAAGTTAATAATTGTGAAGAATACTTTGGCACCACCAATTTTTAATTTGGTTTTATATAAATGAAACAAAAATTAAAGACTTTTTTAATTTTTGAAATATGAATCTCCAAGTTTTTTGGAGGCTGGTCTACTATTATACCAGGGTTCAAGGTTGACAGATATATGTCTCATACACATTTGTTTTAAATATGCAAACACTCTGTCCGTTACCCTTAGGAACAGAGAGATTAATACCTGCAATCCAGTCTGATAAATAGTTTACTGAAATGCTTCATTATTGTGTAGTAATAATAAAGTATGGGTATATTAATATTACATTACCAAAATCTGCCACTGATACTGTTTGAACATCACACTTGAACAGGTTCAACTACTTCCTCCCCTCTTGTCCTATATCTTCCTCCATTTTAAAACTGTTGCATCTAAATCTAAAAGCATATGTTGGAATACATAGAAACAGAATTATCAAAAAAAGATAAATTACATACATGTATATTATTATTAACAAAACATGTAAACAAGAATCTGTGAAATTAAATATCTTGACTAAACAAATATAATTTCAATGAATTACATCCCACTCTGTCTTTTCTAGTACAGATATAATTCTCACTTATCAAGCAGTTTGATAGTTACATAGGTGGTGTATCACCCTAGTACACAAATGTGACATTGATATGTGCTGTCCCATGTAAGTGCTGCTGTTAATTGCAAAAGTGTACCTGTGGGTAAGTGTACATGTATTTGTGTTGAAATTTTTATTAAGCTAACAGCAAGGCTGATTAAAGCAGCTCATCTGTGGTTATAAAAGCAGCATATGAAACTGAATGAGAAAATGAAAAAGAAATTACTTATCTGATACTTACAAGCAAATAACAAAAATTGAAAGGGTCATTATAAGCCACGGTAAATGTACCGAATGTCAGATTGTGTCCTCAGGGTTGTATCCTTGGGATGGGGTTGGGGGGAAGGGACCCTGAGAATGTCACTTTTTTTTTACTCCAGAAAATAGCAGACACCTCAGGGTTTAATTTGTATAGCACAAATTTTGTTTATAAAAAGTAGTGCCCTCCCTCCTCGGATTTTGATCAGGGTACAGCCCTAGTCCCCTGCTAAAGAATGGGGTGGGGAACACAGTCAGTATTTGTTATCACTGCATTCTCAAATGAATAGCAGATGGATCACTGCTGGAGGTGGATGAGCTGCCACTGGATCCACTCTTGAAACCAGGGTACGAATTTGAAATGGAAAAACTTGCCAATGCCTGTTATGGTCACAAGGTCACTTAAAATTGGTATAAACTACTTAAAGGTCCAGCTATGCCTTCAACCAGACCAAATAAAAAATAATGTTCCTGTAGTAATGTGCAAGGAAAAATCTTCACTTGATAATATTATGACCCATGTATGCAAGTAATTCTGATGTGGAGGTCATTTTGTGAGGAAGTTATACATTTTAATGACAAATATTGAAAGTATATTTTAATTTTTCAAGAAGAATTTAGGTGCAGGATAAGCTGTAAAGTTTAGAATTATCTATCAAATTTGCCAAATAGCTTGCAGTGAACCTACACTATAGTCTGTTTACGCTATTTGGAACATGGTTTTTGACGAATAAAAACCAAAATATATAACTTACCTCATTAATGTTGATATTTTTCAAAATAAAAAAAATGTCCTATCTTTTCTCTGGATAGATGTGTCCATTGTTTCTGCATTGTTTAAACGACAGTCAAAAGTATTGTTTTGGCATTTCGAGCCAGCGTTAATTTGACCGCCATTTTACAAATTCATATAGGATGTGGATGTTAGGTAATTATTTGTATAATGTATTTTTATGGTATGCTGTTATTATGTTATAAATATATTATCATAACTTAATATCAATGCCATATTTGCAAAGATTTAGTTATTAAAGCAAAAACTATGAACGAGATACGAATATTATCGGAAATGACTGAGATGTTCGGAATGTGAGTTACCTCACTTTGTAATGATCTTGTCTGCCATGTATGTTGCCGTTGTCAAATATAGAGTTTTACACTATGTTGAATGAAAAAAATTGGAACATAGGACATTTTTGTTATTTCCAAAACTCTAGTCCTTTTTCACCTAGGTTCACGCAATCTAAAGTAATAGAAAAACATCCATGTTCCAAGGTCCCTATGTCGGCTCCAAATGTAATAGAAAAATCTCAACCTCCACAGAGGGGATTTGGACCATGACTCTCAGTTTGAGAATCCAGCACTCTACTAACTGAGCTAATAGGGAAATTCCCACTAGCTACTGCCAATAGGAGCACTTTATTCTAACACTACCACAAACAGACTATAGTTTTGTTAAAAACCAGTAAAATTGCAAAGTTGCACTAAGTGGGGGTGCAGTTAGAAATTTTCCACAGGAAGCAAAGTTAACATTTTAATTTACTAAAAAAAATATGACACACTTCTTTTCTTATTTAGACCGCCATAAACATGCAAAATGATCCAATATTATACAATGATGGTACAACTGGGACTTGGCCTCTTGGGTGACTTCCAAAGGTTTCAATCCTGTGAAATATCATTAAAAATGACATGTACCGAAACCAAAATACCACAATAAATCATTTCTGTCTTAATTATTAACATCAGTTAATACATATTTCACAAACGACTGCAAATGTCATCAAACATATGTCTCCCATGTGACATGCCCAAATGCTAATACCTAAACATGTAAACTTTGTTGACAGTCCACGACGACACTGTGAAATACGTCACATATTCTGTGTTTTCGGTATAAACCGGTTACGTCAAAAATCAGTTCCAGAAATTATTGATTTTCAAAAGTTGAAAAAATAGGAAAATCTAAGAATACGTATTCATAATGATAAATACTGGATAATACATTCAAAATACGACAGAATACAACAGAATAATGGATACGAAATTGCCCAGTTAAGGATATTTTGCACTGATCCATCTGCTTCGTATTCTGCGAGTTTGTACCTTTGAATTGGCAGTTCCTACTAATAGTCCCCCATATCGTACTTAGAGTATGAATCGGTTTGTCATCGGATCGATCCTTCTCAATAGACCCATTTGCAGTTTGGGTTATTTTCTGTTCCAACCAGTGGTCTAAAACTGGTTCATCAAAGGCCATGGCATGTGCTGTTCTGTCTGTGGGAAAGTAATTTAAAAGACCTAAATGGATTCTATGCAGTGCATTGTGGCAGCAGCGGGTTTCCTCTAAAGAAATATGTCAGTAGCCGATGATAAAATAAAAAATCAGTGTGCTGTAGAGGCGTCGTTAAATAAAACAAACTTTACTTTTGAATCGGTTTGTACTCTGGGCCTTTACTAATTGGGCGGGGGTGGATAGGTGGGGGGAAAGAGGCAGTTTACCCCTAAAAATAGCGTGACAATTTACCGTTTATTGATATTGACTTTTTAAGTATGTAACCTCCCTGAAATGGCTGAAAATGGCATTTCATAGCCTCTAGATTTCAAAATATCCAGGGAAGTCCCTAGACCCACTTTTAAGTATCAACCAGTTTTTTTCTGCCAGTTCGTACTTGTCAAATACCTTTTGCTTATAACTAAATTACAATGGGGAAAAGAAAATAGTGACCAACTCCATAGATTCTTAATGTGGACACGGTATCGGCGTATAGCTGAACATTAACAATATTTTTTATAACTTAGCAATAATTTGCAACATATATTGTGTGCATATTTTACATATACGACCAAACGGTCAACTGTAGTGAAACAAACACAACCGCCTAATGCCAAACTGCTCAATGGTAGCCATGCGACCGTAAGCAAATTGAAGTTAAAAATACTGCATGAGTACGCAAATGGGAACTGGTAGGAACGAAACACCGTTGGTACGAAATGACTGGCATTCATTTTACACGGGCGTTATATTTCATTCTTCACCTATGACGTCACAGAAAAGTGTGTACACAGGAAGTAAACGAAAGTATGTCCCACCAGGTGCCTGTTATTGGTAAAGTTAACTTATTTTTATAATTTTCAAGAGATAATAATAATAATAATAAAATTTATTTGCTCTAGATTGATTTATTATTTGAGACTGTTCTTAAAACAATTGTTATTTACTGTATGAACTTAAAAATAGCATTATACATATGGTTGTCGACATGTCGGGGACTTCCCCAACGTTGACAACAGCTGCTAAAACAGCTATTGGCTATGTCATCAGCCATTGTAATTACACGATATAATCATTTATTGTTCCAGCTGGTAACTTGCATGGTCATGAAAGGTATTTCCTTTAAATATATCTCATTTTCATGTAATTTGCATCAAACAATGTGTTTAAATTATAACTTATAAAAATATAAGGATACTGCTTAATATATTTTAAATAAAACTGTTAAAGCAGAAGTGAAATATAGCCAGTTTTGTGGTCATTATATTCAATATAGTATTATAAATTAATTAGTTTAACAATTTGTTTGAATAAAATCACGTAAAAGAGTTTTAAAACTAAATAAAATTAGACATTAAAATGTAATGGCATTCAATACGTTTTGTAAGCATTCGGTCATTTCCGTACGCTAATTTGTATGTAGTTTCACTGGACCCAGGCAAAGGTAGTCAGTCATTCACTATTCAGTGTTTTACGTATTGGGAGTCTTTTCTTTTTGTTATGGTTCAGTGTGTCACATTGAATTGTACAAACAGGGGATACAAAGGATGTGAATTGTCATTCTTTGACTTTCCAAGGTACTTACATGCATCAAAAGCCTGTGATTGTTTGTGCTTGGCACATTTTGAAAAAATATTTTTAAATCTTTGAAGGAAACAGAAGTTGTTTCGAAAAAAGAAGAAAAAGTTATAAAGAAGGATGCAGTTCCAAAAATATTTTATTTTGTTTGCTGTTGTACAAAACCCTTATACACCGGTGGGCAGAGCAAATGTTTTTAATGTTTATATTATTTATTTATTGGAATCCCGGAGATGAAATCTTTTTTTTTAATGTAAACCTTTTTGCCTAAATTAATAATTTTTATATGGTCAATTAGATAATGTTGAGGTGTATTAGTATACCAATAATGACTACCACTACCCACCCCCCACCCCAGCGACATTTTACCTTCCCTCGGCCAACCTGGAGGTAAATTAGAGGTGTGCGGTATTACCAGTATTGTGCTGTACCGGTATATTTCAGGACTTTCAGTGGACATTATCTTTACAGAAACAACCGAGCACTAAATTATCGGTGTTATTAAACTAAATACATAAATACGAAACATTAATTAAAAAAACAAAATGATAAGTGTCTAATATTAATACTTATTTATATTCCATTAAGCAATGTTTAAAACAAATATGAAATTGCCCAAAGTATCGAACATCTCGACAAAAAAAAATAATCTTTGCCACGGACAAAACAATATGGCGGAGGAATTTGTTGTCGTTTCGAACAAACGTGCTAAATCTGACATCTGGCAACATTTTGTGTTGAAGAAGAAAAAAGTGACAATACAGTTTTCAAAAACATTGCCAAAACGCGCAAACTTGTTTCCGGTTTGGCTATAACACCTTACCGTAAATTTGTAATACATTCAACAAGTTATCGACATTTCGTACAAATGCGGATTTAGGTTTTCTTGATTTTTACAAAGATTATATGTGATTATTCATCAATAATTATGAATATTCTTAGTTAATCTGAATGGAAACTTGAGGGTACAATCAATAAATACTATTTGTCTAAAAAGTTGCATCATGCACTTGTTCAATCGATAACAGGTCTTATCGGAAATATATATATATATATATAACATGTGGATAGTATGCCTATAATGTCAAATGTATAAATGAAACTGTAACTGAAAAGAGTTTGGTAAATGTTCCTTTTTTATTATGGGGGGGGGACATGGTCACGAAAATAATTCCTCGCGAAACGAAAGCTTGATCACAATTTTCTTTAGCCGCGAAAATAATTGCATATAACTTTTCTGTTATAAGGTACTGGAATGTTATGTTCTAACAATCTTTTTCTCAAAATATGCATTTTAAACATACAAGATCTGATTACACACAAAAACAACTGATTTTGTGGTGGACAAAATAACCACTAATATTAAATTTGTGATTGTCAAAGCTAGACAAATGATAATTTTGTACCGGACAATGTCCGTGACCAAGCACTTATTTCCAGGCTTGTGCCGTGGAGATAGCTACAGAGTTTTTCATTCTCTGCGACACTTATTTTAGCCGCAGACAAATTTGTTTTCAAGATGTATTTTCTTATTATTATTATTAAAAATAAAATATACTTTATGCTAAAACTACTATGGAAAATGCTATGGACACTATTTCTCTACATAATTTATTTTGCCATGGACATTTTCTTAATTGTAGGGTTTGTGATAATGAAACATTAATATCTTGTGACCATACATGTTGTAGTAATATGTATAGGGAAGGAAACTAGTTTACTTAAACATAACCACCCTGCTGTAAAGCAGAAACAAATTTAGAACTTCCCATCAATGCCATATACTAGAATGTTATCCTTTCTTTGAATTTATATAAAAATAATCATGTATCTGTATATTATCTGAAATGTTTGTGAAAAAATGTATAATTTTTATATGCTTTGACAAATTATATATAATTTCAGATAAAACTGGCACTACTGGTAGCACTGTGAAAAACGTAGATGATGCCAGTGATCAGGATGATACAACCAAAAGTGAAATGGAGGCTTTAAAAAATTTCACATCTAAAGAAAATACTCATACAGAGAACATTAAATTAAGTGATAGTATGCCTGAAAGCACTCAAAATACAAATTCAAATTATTCAGCTTCTGTACCATTAAACATACAAAACAGCAAGATGTCTTCCTTGAATATTGATGTTAGTGGTCCAGAGTTACAAGAGATGTATTCGGATGATGGTAAGTTACAATAGTTGACGAAGTAACCTGTTTTATTACATAGATTGCCTTTTTGATCTTTCTGTAATAATAAAGCTATTTTTACACCATGCAGTGAAAATGTTGTTTATGACATATATGTGTAAAACAGATATACGCATTCATAATTACATTTTCTTACCAATACTGTAATGATGTCATGTCCCTAGTCAGGATTTATGACAACAAATTTAAAGGTCAGGGTTCTGTCATTTCCATACAATTTACTTAACATTGTAGATCAGTTAAGTGGTGTTGCTAATTATAATACCCAGTGATGGTATGCACACATACACACCCAAACATGTAATTATGTATACAGGGGTCGAACTTTGGTTTTGGGGGCATGGCAATTATTGCCTTGGATTCCTAGGAATCAAGAGGGCACCAAGGAAATTTTGAGGGCGCATGCACACACACACACACACACACACACACACACACACACACACACAAATTGTGTTAATATTATATTATGGTATTTTTTCAGTGCATTTATTGACACTGGATAAACAATGATCATAAATATATTTTTGATATTTTTCTCAATCAATTCTGGGCCAGTAATATGATAGGATGCACTGTAGATGTTGAATGACTTATGTTTACTAGTGCCTTTCTTTAGCATCATGATTGTAATTTGTAGGGGAGCAACGATATACTAGTATATTGCAATACTTGCTGAGTGTAATACATACTGCAATATAGTTTCATGTATCATGATATGTCTACCTAATGAGTATCTATCTAAATTATCTTATAAAACCTATGACATGACAGTAAGTTATAAAAGTAAAAGTTAATTAAAACATATAAATCTACTGTCTATATATTCTCTTTTTTCATCAGAAATTGGTACAGGTCTGTTTGCCTAAGATATGTTTCATAATTAATATGATAGTATCAAAATATGACTTTATCACATCTTGGTAATTAATCAAACTGTATGCTGCAATATGGGTTTGCTGTATCGCATTATATCGCTTTTGGTTTTGGCCGTATCATTGCACCCCTAGTAATTTATGTACGTATATCTGTATTTCTTCAGATGAATTAGATGATGATAATGAAGATGATGAGAGTGGAGATGAGTCGGACATAGAAGACAATGATGAAATGCCATTTCCAATACGAAGACGTGACTCGAATCCTGTCCTTCCAGACACAGTGTCATTGTTGAATTCGCCTTGTGGTGGCAAAGTCTATCTGGTGGGCACCGCTCACTTCAGCCTAGAGAGTCAGGAGGATGTAGCCAAGGTAAGTCAGGGTAACTAAATGATTTACACTGGTATGTACATAGAGTTCAACTTTCAAGATCATAATTTTCCTATATTAACTTACATACATGTATATGTACATGTATGTCAGTGCTGGCTCAGCTGTTTAAATATTTGGGGGGGGTGTGGGGACTGAATAGGGATGCCATCAGTCATTTGAAGGATGCCTACAATGTACTCAATAAATGAAAATATTGTCACACAAAAAATGCGCCGCAGATTATTTTGGACCCCATTGTCCCCTCCAGCTGCACAGGCCTTGCATGTATGTATCCTAAAGTGCCAAATTGCATCGTATGTTACTTCCGAATAAACAATGCTTGTGAATTTTAAAATATCTCACCACACACGTTGGCAAT
>JAULBS010072821.1:0-14720 GCA_032355785.1 Symmetromphalus regularis | reverse complement strand
ATGCGATCAACTGTTAAATCAAGAACTTGCCAGAAACGTTTTATCTCTGATCACCTCTAGTGTCTGTTGTAGAGGTTTATCTGTCGGATGTTTGGCTTGTTTTTGTGGTTTCCAGTCTTCTAAAGTATTTATACCACTTGGCAGAGGCGAAAGTTGTTTGTTCTGTCTCATGTGAGCATAGTGTACACTAAGTTTATGGAGTAGTTTAAAATCTGGTTGTTTTCACTGATTGTATATAGATTATCTACGTGTGGACTAACCAGATATTTAAAAGGTAAGTCGTAGTTATTTTTAGTTTTTACATGTGAGTCTTGCGATTATTATTAACAGGGCTGGATTTATAGGGGGTCAATTGCCCGGCCCCTGTCAGTTGGCCCCCATCCCAGATTAAGGACTTCCTTTATTTAAAAAAATGTAATAATTATAAAATTCGTTCTATTCGTTCATTTAAAAAATATATATATATTTATGTAATTTAAGTTCTATGTTGAGGAAACACTGAACCTCAAATGCTCCGGTACCCCCCCCCCCCCCCCCAGGTCTAAATCCGGCACAGATTATTAACAACAACAATATTACTAATAATAATATATAAATAGTTTTGATGTTTTTAAAGATATGTATTGTTATGTATTATTGGATTTATGTAAACATATATTGACACATTTAAAGGATAGATAGTAATTTATGTTTTATGAGGACTGCCACTTTGAATTTAAAACTGACTGAGGCGCCTAAATAAGTATAATATGCACATAACCATTAACACAGCACTCTAATTTTAAACTTAGACTAAGGTGTTTAAATACGTATAATATGCATATAACCATTAACATAGCACTCAAATGTAGTCTGCAATGCCATAGAAAGACGTGGGATAATCTACCCCTTAACTACTGTTTTCAACATAAATATGTTATGTATTATTTTTAGAACAGCTGCCGCACTTATTCCAATCATACCTGATGTGACACACACCTTCATAGTGTACATTTTTGTATAAACAACATACATATGTTTACGTAGGAGTTTGATTCTCATTTAAATTATCAATATTTCTACTTATTCCAATCATATCTCATGTGACTTACACCGTCATGGTATCCAGGTATTATTGATTAAAACCACTTTGATCTCTTTATTTATTTGAACGGTAAAAGGTCTTTTTAGTTTTTATTTTAACAGTTTTAACCACATGTGGTCTTTCTAAGGCATATGGTTTAAATGTGTATTTTTATAATAAATAACAAAACCATATTCGTAGTTGATTTTTTTTATTCCATCCTCTCTACTTTTGAAAGAATGTTGCCCGTAAAACAAAATTTAAAAAATCTAAAAGTCATTTTAATTTTATTCCCTCCTCCGTCCTGTCATTTTCACAAAGTTTGTCCGTAAATCAAGATATAAAATTAGGATCGCCTCACAGTGACATATTCTGAGTGCGTTTGTAATATCGCATTTTAAGAGTTAGAGTACCACGTTTAAGGATAAGTTGTCTGAATGTTGGTGTAATACATTTTACATATAAGTTATAAAATAAAACACTAGTTATATAAATGTATCAGTAAAATTTACATAGTGGTCAAACCATTTTTTTGTATCTTACTTATATAACTGTGAAGTTGAAGTTAATTCAAGCTTTGTTCGCAGTGGCTTCTACCCTTTGAGTTTCCCTTCTGGAGTTATGAATTCCCACTGACTCTTGTACAACGAGATCTGAATACCCTCACATTTCCTGAGGGTGTGGAACGCTGGTCTGTACCACACAAAGATGACAGATTTCATCAGTATGATGTAGTCATCACGTTGAAATATCAGACATTGTTAAAGCCCTCAAATATCTTATTTAAGCTTTAACATGGTGTCATTGTAGTTTTAGCAATCAGTCTGATTACAGATTTACCCACTCGAGAATTTATCTCTAATTCCTTGAACTCTGCCTCGTGCAGTTAGCAATTTGATAATGATAAAATTTTGTCGTTCAAATTACGCTTTATGGAGCAGTCGTGTGACAAACCCAGACGTAGCTAACATGAATTCCGTGGCAATTACTCTTTACGACAGTATGGGTAATCACATGTGCTTGATGCCTTGCAGCCTGTTTTGCGCACTGGATTAAAGATCGATGAAGACAAGGCAATTGCTGACATGACACTGACCAGTTTTAACCCGCAGTTAGTATGCGGCTAAGGGCATGTTGATTGGTTAGCTTTATTTGCAGAGGCTCTTAATATTAACGTTTAAACGTGCTACTCATTTAAAATCATTTATCTATGTACGAATGATATTTTAACGTCTCAGCTATAAAATCCATATTTTCACAAGGCAGTTCAAGGTTAGGTGTGTACATGTGGATGCAACATTGAACAGGTCTGTACTCATTTAAGGGCATGCCCTCAGTTATACTCACAGAACAAATTATAATCAAAGAAATTGACTGTAAGTAAATGAGAATAATAATGATTCCATGCTTAAAACTGCATCCTCATATTATACTGAATACGTCTGAGACTCTGTTCTGGTGGAATAAATGTCACTTAATATTGTTATGTTATTAAATGGATGTTTTCATATTAGTCTTTTTAACACTACGTGTTTGTTCGTATTGGCCCTCTGGTGGCTGTACTGGTCATGAGCTTTGCCTTAGGCCAATAGAGTCATCAGAGAACACAATACAACCACCCGTAGATCTTAACAAGGGCAGTGTGGAAACATGTTCTGCTGCTTAGACTCTTCAACTAACACTAACCCAGGTGCGTATGCATGATTTCTGAAAGGGGAGGTCCAAATGAGGATTTCTCAAAAGGTGTCCAAAAGTGATGAGTGAATAGAAATGAGGAAAAAATTGTAAATTTTCACGTTCTTCCACTCGGAAAAAGGTTCTTTTAAAAAGAAGAGAAAAGGGGGGGGGACTGATCCCCCAGGATCCGCTACTGTAACCTATATTGTACAGACAGCACAGAAAACAGATGTTTGCCCTGGACAACTTGCTTTAACATTAATTGGATATGAGCACGAAAATAAATAGAACTACAACCATTGGAAATAGTAGGCTATAAATTATGACAGCAGCAGGATTATTCTGTGAAACATATGTCAGTTCTGTGTGTTTGACATCTAGCTGCTAATTAACTGTGCTTTCTCAAAGTAGAACATTGGTTATAGGTGGTTATAATTATAAGATATCAGAGATTTGATTACCTCTATAAAGATAGCTGTTAACGCAATGATTTATTTATTTATGTCTTCATTAATGCAAGCTATCTGCCCAGCCCTGATCATGTTATAGGAAGAAAGGCGCCATGATGATTATCTTACAGAATGTAATCCCCAACTGCCCGTTATTTATGTGACCTTGACTCTCGGCACGCTATACGAGTCTAGAAATAGGGAAACAATCTCCAGTGGGGTATTTACAATTCGGAAGTGTCTTTAAAAAATTAAATCGGTTGGATTAAAGGTAATTTGTCACATCATGTTTGGCGCCAAATGGTTTGGTGAAGTCATATATCTTTCAGCTAGAATATTTAAATATCTTAACCGCAACTAATAAACACAGAGCCAAAGCCGGCCATTGATCAGCATTAATTTGAGGATAATATTGTCAGAAAAATATAATAAAGCAATAACTGATTACGAATTATACATTGTATCTATTCTTGTTGTAGCACTAGGTATGTATTTAATGAGCGTACATCAAAGTTGTTTAAATATGTTCACTGAGGGTACAACTCGCAGTTCTGCCATATGGTACTTAAAGCTCAAACGAGGAATCCGAGGAAGTGGGTAACGACGATTTGAACTAATATTTAGTTTAAAAAGAGATTAGGATAAAAAGTAACTAGTCAAAGTAAAATGAACTGACTCTTTATTGAAAATCTATATAATTTAGACTGACACTAAAGAATAAATAAGGGTAAAAAAAAGCGTTAAAAAGTAATTTTAATATAACATTTTGAGAGAGGGTCTAAAAGTTGACGCTTGCATGTGACGGTGTATAGCAGTCTCAAGCAGGTCATCACAAAAAGCAGCATAGGTGTGTCTAATGTCAACCGATTCCTTCTCAAGACCTACAGACAATAAGTCACAATTGGCTGCTTCAGAACCAAAAAGGGTGTAAGTTGGGGTAGCAGTTAATAGAGAAAAGGGTCAAAAGCCGTTTCTCACCTAGACACAAGTTTTATGTGGAATATCTTTTAATTTCAAGATAGATGTGGGATAGCTTCAGAAACCTACATACACCCTTTGTGCACCAGGTGCAGCTCACTTAGGATCATTCAGTGATACCAGTAAGTGCCAAACCCAGATTTGCACCCTTTTGGTTCTGAAACAGCGAATTACCATTTGGTCGTCAACTAATATCCCCTGAGTGCTGGAGCGACATTAAACAAACATGTTTTCCTTTCATCAGGAGATCGGCTCTCAGAGTAGATTTTCCATCACAGCAATGCCCCGCTGTTCTGTTGCCAAGACAGTAACTGACAATGATCATGTTTTAGCCAAGACAATAGCTTAGATTAATACGTTGTAGCTAGCCAGCACGTAAGACTAATGGGATAAACAATGTCCATCGTGTGATTAGTTGACTTTACAGTCTGGACATCAAGATCGTAACGTAGAATGAGTCTAGACTGGTAACGGCATGCAACAGTTATATGTATCAAGTTAAGTCTTGATTTAAAACGACCGAGTGTACTTGCGAGTTTTATAACCAGTAATCACGGAAAGAAGACTTATAGCTACATACAATCTGTGTCCAGACTTTAGACGAATGTTGGGACATTCACAACATTACTAGGCTAGGGATGACACAAGAGGTGTAGAATAATTTATGGTTATCCAGTTCTAATGTCATGATTTGTTTAACAGTTATTTACTAATGTGTTTTTTTACTGTAGTACTTGGACTGTTTCATGATTTTGAACAAGATAACACGCTTTACTTGTCATTTAGAATTTGCACAAGAAACATGTCTTGTTAAGGTCTTCATAGTACAGTTATGCTTTATAATCATGAATCCTACATTAGTGTTATCCATATACCACTTGGTGTAATTAATATTTTAGCTCCTATATTATTGATTATATTTAAATTTTCACACTAGTTAAAATATATTACTTAGAACTTCATTTTATTATAGTCAGTATATGCTTTTGTTGATCAAGGTTTTGGCATCTAGAAAATACAGCTAGTTCAAAAATGGATGTTTGTCCAAGTAGCTCTCTAAAATAGATTTTTCGAAACACCATTTGGGATTTTCTTGTGTAACGGTTAGACTTCAAATGTCGAGGTAAATGTTCCAAATAGACATATAAAGAATTTTATTTTCGTTCACTTTATTCATTTAATATAGGTCACAGGCGTCGTTATTGATTTGATAGTTGGATTGTCTTATAGACGTTATAAACACAGTAGGAATAGAACACTGTTGTGTAGAATCCAGCTTTTGCCGAGCTATCGAAACGTCTGCTTAATGAACAGATGTTAAAAGATCATTTACGGTAAATCAACTTATTCATCTCCCCCATCTGTCTGTATGTCTGTATCTCTATCTCTCCCTGTCTCCCCATATCCACCCTATCTCTGTCGCTCTCTGTCTCTCTCTCTCTTACTCCTTCGTTGGCTCGCTCGTGGAATATAATTGGTAACTGTGAATACACAAATGCGCAACTTCTGTAAATCTCTGCTAGAAAGGCAGACCATGATTGATACATTGTTTTCCTATAATACACTTCTGGTTGCGCGGATACATTTTTATTAGTGCGATCGTGCAGTTTTCTTGTAATGTGTGGCTTAAACAATTTCCTTTGTCTATCACTTATCCACTGTCACATTGTAACCATTTTATTAGCCCCAAATAGCTGGCAGCTATCTGACAATCTAATAGGCGAAACCATTATTGAATTCAAAATCGCATCTATACGTGGTGAGTCCAAAACATGTTTTCCACAGCTTTAACTACAAGTAGTAAACTAGTTTGTTGTGTGACTGAGTGATAATAAGGGTTTTGTAAAATGGGTTTATACTAATTATAATAACAGCATAGTAATTAGATTTGCAAAAGAAGTAAACTGGTACACACACATATAATACTAGTTACGTGGGGATAGTTACATGGGCGACATTGGATTCCTGAAAAAGTGTGTGTGAGGTGGGGTAGAGCAGATGGGCTTCCTGGAAGGGGGGGACACAGTGCCGGATGTTGGATGCCCTCCCCCATACATTTGGAATATCCAAGGTTTTTGAAAAGCCTTTTCTGCTAAATATTTCAAACTATAACAGACTCCCTGTGTACTTCGGTATATTTGCGCAAAGACCACATGGCTAAGTGTTACATTGATATGATAAAGAGAAAAACTGGAAAAGATTATTATTTAGGCATTTTATTTCAATTTTTCGAAGCAAAAAGTGGAGGATAATTGTATAGGCACCCCCCCAGTACAATAAGTGGTGGGGATATGTTCCCCCTCCCCCGTTCCCCAAGGATGTATGCCGATGGATAGATAGGTATGCATACATTCTCCCCTCCCGGTATACAAGCAGTAATTTGGATTATTATCATTTTAGGAATTTAAAAAAAACATCGGAAATAATTATCATTCGGAATCACTCGCATGTTTTCGTGAAAATACTGATGTAGTCAGAAGTACCCTCGTATATGCTAATTACATTCATATGAGATTGTGTTTGTCATTAGATAGTTGCATCTTAAATCCTTAACGTAGCGGCTTCTACATTGTACCTCTTGGGAACCAGTTTCTCGAATGGTGCTTTGATCTTGAAGACGATACTAATAGAATAAATCATTAGCTATTTTCGGTGCACCTTAGGGACATCCTTTGAGTCGACTGAAACTGATGAAAAACTGAAACACATACAGCTGCAGTTTGACAAAATAGTCTGCATATGACATCATGACACTGCACATAATTAACCCACTCAAATGAAGTAAAAAAAATAAGCGTAGTTAGCCCAAGTCATCAGATGGTTGGTTTTCTAGAAGGAAAGAAAGACATGTTTTATTTTTAATTTATATTTTTTTTGTGTTAAACGACAGCCCAGTAATTTGATTAATCATCGGTTATTAGATGTAAAATAAAGTTTGTTTTATTTAACGACGTCTCTAGAGCACATTGGTTTTTATCTTATCATCGGCTATTGGATGTCAATCATATCGTCATTCTGACATATTTTTAGAGGAAATCTGCTGTCGTCACATAGACTACTCTTTCCGATAAGCAGCAAGGGGTCTTTTATATGCACTGTTTCACAGACAGGACAGCACATACCATCGCCTTTGATGAACCAGTTGTAGACCACTGGTTGGAATGGAAAAATACCCCAAAATGTAAATGGGTCCACTGAGAAGGATCGATCCTACGACCGGTTATTAGAAATCAAACATACGGTATTTATCACTCTTCATAGGATACCCTCTACTATTAATAACCCAAACTGAGCTGCCGGAGGGGATCGATCCGACGACCAGTCGCTCCTCAGGCGGATAGTCTGCTTGCTGAGCTACGTCTCGCTCTTGTTCTAGTAATAACGCACTAAGTAGCGTGCTTAAAAACTAGATATCCATAGGCAACTTCACAACACATTTTACTACTCTATTGTAGTAATGGATGTTCTCTTCTGATATATCCCTGTAAATAAGCAACTGTTAACTACAATGGCACAGTGACGTCAATGCACTGACACAGCGACGTTAACGCACTGGCCCAGTGCCATACCTAGATTGGTACAGTATGCTAAAGATAATGTCTAGAGGCATCGTTAAAAAACAACAACTTTTTTTGCTAAAGATAATGTTTCGTTTGAGAAAAAAAATGGACCTAACCAGTAATGTTTCGTTTACAGGAATGAGTGAGATTTGTTTCCCCAACTAAACATCTTGTGCAGAGATTCTGAGTTGAATGGGGTCAGGGTGAAATATCGGTATTGCTTAACTGTTTGGATCGTTTACAAGGTTACATAGATACATTTGTTATCGCTCTGACCCAAACGTACGTCACTAAACGGTATCTCAAAAGTTGCCAAATTATATCTGGTCAATTTGAAAAAAACTAAACAAACTTATTTTCACATATTAAAACAAAACATAAGCCACAAAAAAGTAGTTTGTTTTATTTAATGACGCCTCTAGAGCTTATTGATTTTTAACTTATCATCGGCTATCGGACGTCAAACATATGGTCCGATAAGCAGCAAGGGGTCTTATATATGCACTTTACCACAGACAGGACTGCACATACAACGACCTTTGATGAACCAATTGTCGACCACTGGTTGGAACATAAACCACAAATTGTATTAATTATAAAATATTATTTTTGTATTGCTAAATATTTATGTAGTGTTCATGTTTAAACAGATAGCATAGCCGTATAGTGCAAAGCATTATAACTATCACAAATATATATTTTAATAATAATCAATAATTATGAGGGGCGAGTTCTAGCCAAAGGTTCTTTGGTCTTAGGATCAAAACCCCTTTAGTGAATTAATCTGAAATTTCTGTTCCTACCAGTGCCTATACCTGGTATATCAAAAGCCATGATGTTGTTTGTGAAAAACAATTCATATAAAAGATCGGTAGCTGCTATTCGAAATATTTTGCTGGTTTCTCTAATGACTATGTGTCCAAATACTAAATGTTTGACATCCATTGTTCGATGACTAATAAATCATTGTGCTGTGGTCGTGTCGTTAAGCAGCAGAAACATCACATTTTTTGTAATGATAAATGTGATGTATTGAGTTAGTGTTTTCGCTATTGGATTTCTAGACCATAAACCAACATAATCTATTAGCTAGTGTTATTACTGTCCATATTCGTTTAAATTTGTAATGTCGATTCTAACAGCTTGCAATGTAATCCTTGAGATTCTAATTTCTTGATATAGAATTGATTTTGAACAATATGTTGACAAATGAATGATCTATTTTGTTAAGAAATGATGCTGAAAACATGATAACATACGATGTCTCGTTCTGAGTATGTACTTAGATAATTGTTGACAAGCAGCAGTTGGTCTGGAATGGAAGAACTAAAGTTCTGGCAATTTATTGCATTATCTGCGATCTCATAATAAGAGATGGCGACCTGTGTTGAAGCCCTCTCCAACAATCACGGTGAAGTCCTCAGTCGATCAAAGACCATCAAAGCACTTGATAGAATTATTAGCTTTTTTCCTAAAACCTGTCTTCTACTTATCTTGTCATCAACATGATTAGCTAGAAACAGGTGTCATGGGTGTTTTGCGTTGGTCTAGGCTCGGTGGCAAGGGTTAAGTTTGATGATAAAGATCAGGTTCCATTATAGAATGTATTTTGAGGTACTGAACTCGATTGCCCCATGACCGTTCTCCTTCTCTTTGATGTTTGTTAATGACGTATCTAACGACTTGAGAATCTTACATCTAAAATTCATGTTGGTTATCGCATGTGCTAATTATGCGCGCTGATGAGTAAATCACGTGACAAGATATCTTTACATTTATTAGATAACTATTAGGCATGGTAATCACGCGATAATGGAATTAATTTTGTCTGTGAAATGTTGCGTCTGTAGAGATACAGCAAAAATGTTTTAATGACTGTAAGGCTTAATGATAGTTGTCTCAAAGACAAAGAGTGTATTACTCTCAGGCCGTATTCGACGGCATATGAGGACGTGTACAATGTAATGGTAGGACATGGTTAACAGGAGCTAGAAAAATAATGATACACATAATAATATGTCATCTAAAACCTACTGTTGTCATAAGCAGCGGATTCAGAGGGTCCGTTGGCGGGGTGCACACACCATTCCCAGGTTGCTTGTCATGATATACTAAGTCTTCTGGCGGGGTAGGGTGGGTAGGGGGTGGGTAGTTTCACTTCATACCGATTTACCTCAACTTCCTGTCCCCATATCACCAAAAACAATAATAAAATCTAAAATAATAATAAGGATAATAGATCATAATAAAATAATAAATGTTTGTGTATATAAATGTGTATCCGCTTTATATTAAATATTTCATATTCATTTGGTGTCTTTATTATATGAGTATTTTGGTTACTAGTATCCTAATAGTATGTGTGTGTATAGATGTATGTATATGTGTTTATGCAAGTGCCTAACATATCGGGGGACAATAAAAAAAGTCTTCTGAGGAATGAATACTCAAGATATTAAGATCCTCCAGAACATTTATTTAACTCATTTTAATCAGGGACTCAGTATCAGTATTATTTTCATTTGAAACTACACCCCCACCCATATCCCCACAGATTATTCCTGGATCCTGTCATCGCTGTCACGCACACTTCCATTGTTCATGGTACCAATACATGCCTGACAGTAATAATATTATGTATTGCCAATGCAACCGGTGAAATTACCGATTGGCGGACTCACATCTAGATCTTCCCCTCGTCACGTGAACTATCACTTCCTTGAAAGAATAAAGGACATTTTGTTTGCACATCCCCAGTAGCGGATTCAGAGGAAGGTCCAGGGGGGTCGGATTCCCCCCCCCCCCACCCCCACCTTTTCTCGTACTTAAATTGTTTTATATAAAAAACATTCCGAGTGGAAGGACATTAAAATTAACCGTTTTTCCCTCAGTTCTGTTCACCCATCACATTTGGACATACCCCCCTTTCAGAAATCCTGCATCTGCGCCTGTATCCACACAAAAAGAAAACAAACCCAGGTTTCGTGTGTGATGATAAAATGATACTGATGGCAATTTCAACTCGTAACAGAAATACATTTAATAGTCAATAGTCCAGGTTGACAGCATGGCTATGAACCTGACGCGTGAAAACCACAAAGTGAAATTCATTTCCCGTTTAGTTATTCACCCAGTTTTATACACGATCCACATCTCTATTTAGTCCTAACAATAGCTGGAAACACACAAAACCAGTAGAAACCACAGTTATTGAAGAAATCTGTTTCTGCTAATTAATTAGTATTAAATTAGAAAAAAAAATATCACATTACTATATCGTGTGAGGACAAAATTAGTACTACCATTTTTTTTTATAATGATTCATAAAAACAAGCCGTTACAGCTTAATATAGTTTTGTTTAGTCCTAACTTCACCACTAGATCACATTTATTTATTAATCATCAGCTACTGGATATGTAACATTTTGCAATTCTGACACGTAGTCGGCAGAGGAAACCTGATACATTTTTCCATTATCAGTTTGGGATCTTTTATATACACTTTCCAACAGATAGAACAGTACACACCAAATCCTTTGATATACCAGTCGTAGGGCACTACTTGGAACAGGAAAAAGCAATTAGATAATGAGCCCATTGTGGGGTTTCGATCCTACGACCAAAGCATCTCAGGCTAACGTTATAAAAACTGAGCTAAATTCCGCACCATCATTGTGACTGTAGGGTCCTCTTCAGAAAGAGATCATTTGTGCAATTCTTCATCCTACCACTAGCAGTGGATATTTAGTTTGTGAAGTGGATAGTTTTAACTTGATGCTGAGCACATTGAAGCCATATTAACGTGTGGCAAGAACCATTGAAGGAAAAGGTTTCTGATTTGATGCTTACTTTGACCTTGTTTCGTAGTTGTTAGTTGTAGTGATTCGTGTATGCAGATTGGCCTATAAAACCATGGACATCATCTTGTGAGGAAATATATTTTACTACCTCAAGCGGTAGCGAGTCTGCCTGTGAAGCGGTCGGTCATCGGATCGATCATTCTCAGTGACATTTACAAGATAGAATAAAAAATAAAGAAACATTTACTCTTGAGACTTTTCATATTTTGTCAAATACCAAGTAGCTGAATGTCTATTTAATTACAGAAATGTCAGGTCTAAGGAAAACATGCATATGAAAACAAGTAATGATAAACTTTATTTTTATTTTTAACGCCTTTGACGACTTGAGAATCTTACATCTAAAATCTATACTCAACCAAAAAAGCAAGTATACAAGTAATCAATAGTCATTTATTTCATAAACCCGACGAAACTGATAGCAGAAATTCTGGAATTAGATAACCACACCATTTAGGATGAAGTGTGTGTGTGTGGTGCGCGTGTATTTATGTGTGTGTGTGCGCGCATGTGGTGCGTGTGTGTGGTGCGTGCGTGCGTGTGTATATGTGTGTGTATGGCACATGTGTGTGTATGGTGTGCGTATGTGTGGTGCGTGCGTGTTTGTTTGTGTGTGTGTAGTAATATCACAAATTGCGCACGTGTTAGCTGCCAATGGACCATTACTGTAACCACCTTACGAAACAAAAATATTTCAACATGCTGTTTCTTTTATGATCAAGTGTATAATCCGAAATTTAACCAAAAAAAAGTGTAGCATTATTGGCGAGTGAATATCCCATAGCAACTTGTGAAAACATGTATATACTGCTCAACATTAGAAACATATATAATTGGAATATGTACCTCTGTTGTTTCACAAAATCAAAGTAATTTGATGTATTACAAGCACAAGACTCACCAGGGAAACAATAATGTATGAGTATGAATTTTCTCAGCAGTAATGTGTGTGTAAAATGCAATTTTAACATTTAAAACAAGGCCAGTCGGGAGATCAATGCATTTAGACCAGGAAACTAACCGTTTAGGACAATACTAAAATTTAATCTGTTTGTTAATACAAATAGTATAGATCTAATACTTCATAATAACACAAATTCTGTTCACATAAACAAAATATTTTATCGAAATACGTTTCATTATAGAATATCAACAACAGAACACTATTAAAGTGTAAATATTTTGAAAACATTTAACATAAAAGTATGCCTAATTAAACAGATATGTTTATCTTTGGTTCAAGCCTATTTTTAATGATTCAACATGTTACAAATATCACACAAACAATTGTTCGGGACCAAGCTGGCCGTATACCACTTTTCCTCGACACAGGAGAGAGCATAAATTCACAAAGTTGGCAAACTTAGAAAATGTTCAGTATCTTGGTGTTTCAATAAAAGATTCAGTAAAAAAAACTACAGTTAATGAGACTAAATTCAGGCACCGATGTGTAGGGACAATAAATTTAAAAAATTACTAAAAATATTATTTTGCTGAATAAAAATATTTTCAGGCTCTATGACAAAATAAAGTGGCCGAAATCTGGAGAGTCTTCGAGGTATGGGGGGTTTCGTGCAGGAACGCTACACCCCTTCGATGACCTACTTTTCAGTGCACACATACACCCCCCGTCCCCCCCGCACCTCACACTTTCAAATGTACTCCGCGGGCACAGAAATTTCAACATTTCGTCATGTCTTAATAGAAAGGTATAACACTATTGTTGTGATGACCAACATTTCAACGCACGCAGGTCAAGTAACCTATGAAGCAAGATTTGTCCCGGTCCCCTTTAACGAATATACGTTACATTATTATGTACGGTCGGTGTCTGCAATGTCGAAACTCGTACTGTTTGAGTGGTTATTAGATATTTCAGCTATCTCTGATCCCCTGGAGATTTGTCTGCGCTGTAATAACTAATACAACTCTGCCTTTGTCTGAGAATTCGTTTTCAGCCGATTACACATATTTAGGTATTGGGACACGTAATAGAAACATGATCATACGGTATAGTACGTGATAGTCTGAATGTGATAACTAATTTGTCAGTTAATCAGATACTTACAGCCCCTTGACATTTAATTTTCTTTACAATTTGTCACACACAGTTTTTTTTCTTTTGATTATCCCTTATATTATATTATTATACTGGCCCAGACTTGTGTGAAAACACGTTATGTAAATAATACATTTGTTTTGAGAAATACGAAGTGTCGTTTGTAGCACAGGCGAAACTGGTTAAACGGCGACTTTAGAAATGTGGCTTTATTGGACAAATGCGTACATTTAACAACAAGATACTCATAACAGCCACTTTGGCCTCGATGACGCAGTGGTTAAGCTATCGGACTTGCGGCTGGTAGCTAGTGAGATCGAATCTCAGTCGAGGTATGGGATTTTTAATCAATATCGGCTCCAACCCAGATTGAGTGATCTGCAAGGCTCAGTGGTCAACAACTGGTTTATAAAAGGTCGTGGTATAGTGCATATAAAAGTTCCCGCATTAGTGTGATGGCAGCGGGTTTCGTGCGCGCGCGTGCGTGTGTGTGTGTGTGTGGTTGTGTGTTGTGTGTGTATGTGTTAAAAATCAATTTGCTTACTTCTTCCCCTATATTTCGTCACGGTAATCACAGAGAACATATTTAATTTTTTCTCAGTAAATACATATATATCAATGCAATTCAATTGCAGACAAAATATCCGAATTTAGGGCACATTTGATTGACTTTCTGAACCATTCCAACACTTAATTGGCAGATATCCAAGTTCTGACAATTATGTACGAAGATAGACGATCGATGAACCTGCGTTACTGCGAAAAATATAAAATCAAAATTTGTTCTTAATGATGCCAGAGTCGTATATACAGATAAGCTATATCGAACTATTTAAATGAGTTCAAGTGATAATTTTAATGTCATTATTTTTACACTGTTTAATATCATTAACAACTCACACAAAACACCTCTAGGCTAACTTACCAATAATAGCTTCGGTATTTACTGTTTGAACTCAACATTAGACGCGACATCCCCAATTGAAGGTGAAGTATTTTTTTTATACGGGTCCACATCCAATTTGGTTCGGACCCGCCTCCCCCGGGTCCAATGTCCTAAGACTAGGGCACCGG
>JAULBS010072810.1:0-21069 GCA_032355785.1 Symmetromphalus regularis | reverse complement strand
TTACTAAAGCAGTTTATGAACCACCCCCCTTTTATTACTAAAGCAGTTTATTAACCATCCCCCTTTTATTACTAAAGCAGTTTATTAACCACCCCCCTTTTATTACTAAAGCAGTTTATTAACCATCCCCCTTTTATTACTAAAGCAGTTTATTAAACACCCCCCTTTTATTACTAAAGCAGTTTATTAACCAACCCCCTTTTATTACTAAAGCAGTTTATTAACCACACCCTTATTTTTCTTTTCTCCCTGTTTTTTTTATCTTTTCCTTCCCGGGCCTTGTGCTCTAATCTTAAGACATTGGACCCAGGGGAGTGGGATCTAGCTCAAATGGTAGGGTGTCTGCCTGTCAACTGGTCAACCGTCGGGTCGATCCTTTTCAGTGGACCCATTTGCAGTTTAGGCTATTTTCCGTTCCAACCAGTGATCCACAACTGGTACATCAAAGGTCATTGTATGTGTTGTCCTGTCTGAGGGATGGTACTTATAAAAGACCCCTTGCTGCTTATCCTAAAAGAGTAGCCTAAGTGGCAGCTGCGGGTTTCCTCTAAATACATGTGTCAGGATAACCATATGATTGACGTCCAATAGCTGATGATAAGATGAAAATCAATGTGTTCTAGAGGCGTCGTTAAATAAAACAAACTTTGTACTTTACTATGGAACCAGGGTGGGGTGGGGAATGTGCCTGAACCACTTGGATGTGGGCACATTTGAAATTAATTGATGTTGAAGTTAATGACACACTAACACAATATTTAATCAGTGGCTGTTTGGTATCAAACTCACAGTATCTGTAACTCATGGTCTTTAAAGGAAACATGCTACATGTACCTCCACATTGACAGTAACAAAAATATTTTATATGCACATTCTCACAAAGCTTTAGTTACACCAGATCATTAAACCACTATTCTATTATTATTACACCAGTTGTAAGCCTTCTATTATTATTACACCAGTTGTAAGCCACTGGCTGGAACAAGAACTAGTTCACTGGGTCTAATGAAGGGATATACCCACACATAATATAAAAAATCCAAAATAATAGCTTCTACACAAAATGTTTTTGGGGTTCCTTAATTTTAATTTTGACCTGTCACTAAATAAAAAATAGCAAAATTGTTATCTTGTTCAAAACTGTATCTATGTACAATGTACAGTCAAATGGATGTTAAGACAAAAACATCTCAAAATTAATATCAGTAGCTTTAACTGAGAAAATGCTAAAAAGTCAGAAAGTGCATATAAAATATCACTTGTTTCTAATAATAACTTGGAATAATAACTCATGCACAATGCGAAGATCTCACAGATTATTTGTATCTCTGTACAATGCAAAGCCCAAGGGATATTAAGGAAAAAAAACATATACATGTACCTAAAAATTAATACGAGTGACTTTAACTGAGAAAATGTTAAAAAGTCAGAAGGTGCATATAAAATATCGCTTGTTACTAATTATAACTCGGAATAATAACTCATGCACAATGCGAAGATCTCACCGATTATTTGTATCTCTGTACAGTGCAAAGCCCAGGGGATATTAAGACAAAAAACGAGTGACTTTAACTGAGAAAATGTTAAAAAGTCAGAAGGTGCATATAAAATATCGCTTGTTACTAATAATAACTTGGAATAATAACTCATGCACAATACAAAGATCTCACAGATTATTTGTATCTCTGTACAATGCAAAGCTCAAGGGATATTAAGACAAAAAAACTAGTGACTTTAACTGAGAAAATGTTAAAACGTCAGAAGGTGCATATAAAATATCACTTGTTACTAATTATAACTTGGAATAATAACTCAAGCACAATGCGAAGATCTCACCGATTATTTGTGAAAATACTAAAATAAATATGTTTAATGTTAAAACCATAAATTACTAACCTGTATTTTTTATTACACTTTATCTTGAAGCAATCCATTGTTATGTGTTTTATATGTTTCTCCCTCATTGAACTGCTCTTGTAAAATTATAAAGCAAGTTGAAAGAGGTTTAAAAAGCTTGTAAAAAGGTGGAATTAGCCTGCAGAAGTATAGTTATCTGATTAATAATTTGCAGATCAAACACTTAATGCAAGAAAATCACGCAGTTTTGTTTCTTTGTAAAAACATATTTCTTTTTAAAAATAATTCAGTTAAAAGCAATATTTTTATGACTTAAAGACACTTATGTCAGTTTTAAGGTATACGTATACCTTAAAACTGTCTACAACTGTCTACGTATACCTTAAAATTTGTCTACAAACCTTTGTATAATTTAAAAAACAACATTTTTTTGTCAGTTTAGATTTTGTTTTTTGGTTTTGTGTATACCACGTACAATGATATGTACAGTGATAAAATAAACTAATATGTACTGGTAAGTATTTTGTGGATGCCACTGTAATTGCTTTGAAAACTGTGCAGCATGTTATAATGATTATTATGCATGGAATGATCGATACTCAACGGTGCTGTGTTTCCGTTAGTGACCAGTTTTCATACATTTTGCTTTTGAAGTATTAACTTTATATAAGCCAAACGCCTGCCGTATTTTAAGACCTAAAATGTTGGCTAATACATGCAATATATGTTGAGGTTTTTTTTTTAAATTTTTTTAACTTAATTGCTGTTTTCCGGGAGAAAATTCCTCCCCACTAGGAGAAAAGGAGGATTGACGAAATACCATGGAATCCGGGAGAGTTGACAGATCTGTGTGATTTTAGTGGGTTTCCTCTAAAGACCACGAGTTGCAAAAAACATCAAATACAGGGTTCACCGGAGAAACCTGCTCCCACTATATAAAGACTTCTCTTTCCAGTTAACAGGAAACTGGTCTCCGTGGCGCAGTGGTTAAGCTACTGGACTCAAAGCTGGTAGGTACTGAGATCAAATCTCAGTCAAGGCATGGGATTTTTAATCTCAGTATCGGCTCCAACCCAGAGTGAGTGCTCTGCAAGGCTCATTGGGTAGGTATATACCACTTACACCAGCCAGTGGTCCACAACTGTTTTTAACAAAGGCCATGGTGCGTGCTGTTCTGTCTGTGGGATAGTGCATATAAAAGATTCCTTGCTGTTTATAGAAAAGCAGCGGGTTTGGTGTCTCCTACAAACATTAACCTCTGTCCTGGACAGACAGCACAGGGAGCTAAGTTGTGTGCCCAGGACAGCATGCTTGAACCTTAATTGGATATAAGCACGAAAATAAATACAACCAACCAGTTAACAGAAACAGTCCTGGACAGTTCACAACTTTTGTCATAGGCTGTGCTATGTGATTTCCTGTGTTTGTGAAAGTGTATGTGGAAGATCCATTGCTGCTAATGGGGAAATGTAGTATGTTTACTCTGGAAATTGAATCGCAATTACCCATTTTTTCACTTTCACTAGCTGATGATTAATAAATCAAAGTGCTGTAGTGATGTCATTAAACAAAGAAAAAAACTATATAATAAAAAATAACATTGAAATAGTTTTACACCATAAAGTACTTGGTGATGTGAAATCATCCGATCATTATAACCTATTTCTAAACTTTTTTTTTTTTTTTTTTTTTTTTAATTTAACGACGCCTCTAGAGTACATTGATTTTTATCTTATCATCGGTTATTGGACTTCATACATATGGTCATTCTGACTTATGTCTTTTATAGGAAATCCGCCACTGCCACATAGGCTACTCCTTCTGATAAGCAACAAGGGATCTTTTATAAGCACAGTCCCACAGACAGGACTGCACATACCATGGCCTTTGATAAACCAGTTGTGGGCCACTGGTTGGAACGGAAAATAGCCCAAACTGTATAAAGACTTCTCTTTGCAGTTAACAGAAACAGGACTGGATAGTTCACAACTTTTGTCATAGGCTGTGCTATGTGATTTCCTGTCTTTGTGAAAGTGTATGTAGAAAGTTCATTGCTGCTAATGGGAAAATGTAGTATGTTTACTCTGGAAATTGAATTGCAATTACCCATGCTATAGTGATGTCATTAAATTTAAAAAAAAAATGTTTTTAAATAACATTGAAATAGTTTTACACCATAAAGTCCTTGGTGATCTGAAAACATTATTTTCATCCGATCATTATAACCGGTTTCTAAACAGTACAGATTTAAACAAATTCCATCAGAACCGAATCCGTTTGATTATCCGTCTACTTCATTTACCACGTCGAACTCTGTGTGTATTCTCAACTAGCCATAGTGTGGCTCTATGCATCAAGTCGGGTATTAATTGACAAGGACATGTACAAACCACTTGTGTAGCCGTTGCAGTAATCTGATCAGCGTTGACGATCTCGTATTGATGAACACCGAGTGATCGCATTGATTTCTTGCATGTCAGTGTGGTTCTGTGACAGATATTTTTATAAATCTCTGTATAAGCTGCCCATTTGATGTGATATTGTTCACTTTTTTAACAACTATTTTTATACGTCTTCTCTCCACGCTAACCATTTGATGTGATATTGTTCACTTTTTTAACAAATATTTTTATATGAGTCTTGTGATGTGATATCGTTCACTTTTTTAACAAATATTTTTATACAAGTCTTCTCTCTATGCTGCATCTGTGATGTGATACTGTTCACTTTTTTAACAAATATTTTTATATGAGTCTTTTGTGATGTGATATTTTTCACTTTTTTAACAAATATTTTTATACGAGTCTTCTCTCAATGTTGTCTCTGTGATGTGATATTGTTCACTTTTTTAACAAATATTTTTATACGAGTCTTCTCTCAATGCTGTCTCTGATGTGATATTGTTCACTTTTTTAACAAATATTTTTATATGAGTCTTCTCTCCACACTACACATTTGACGTGATATTGTTCACTTTTTTAACAAATATTTTTATACAAGTCTTCTCTGAATGCTGTCTCTGTGATTTGATATTGTTCACTTTTTTAACAAATATTTGTATACAAGTCTTCTCTCCATGCTGCCTCTGTGATGTGATAGTATTTTATATTGATAAAGTGTGATATCATAAGCAAACTGAATGCTATAACAGATGCAAAAATAGTATATGGTTACACTTACTTTGTGGTTATTTTGTGATTATATGATAAAAATGTTAAGATCCGCCATGGTTTTTGGTACTTTAGAACAAAAAAAATAAAGTTTTCTACATTTTCTTATGCAATTAACCAGACATTATAAAAAAGCATATGCAATTAAAAGAAATTATTTGTATATATTTGCATACAAATTGTTTCGTTTAGCAGAATATTATGCAAATAACAGGAATATGCTTTATGAAGAATGCAATTAACTAGATTTGACTGTATTTTTATGTTCGGTAAAAGCCACCATTTTGTGATGCATTCTTGTTTTTAAACAGATATTTTTATACAAGTCTTCTCACCATGTTGTCACTTTAAATATTTCTCTTCAGATTTATCTCATCTTTGATTTAACATTGTTCTTTTTTTAACAGATATTTCACTAATGGGTTCAAAGTTTTATATAAAGAAATGAAAGATTTTGATCTTTAATGTACCGCATTTCTATATGATAATGCATTTTTATTTTATTGCTTCGTTTATAGGTTTTTCTTCTAAAATGTTGATCAGTTAGTTGATATAAAAATAAAATATATATATTTAAACATTTTATTTTTTAGTTCATATTTCCAAAATAAAAGTTGTGACATGTGAAAATTAAATTATTAATTCATTGGTGATGGACTTTCATAATATAGAGCATTTTTAACAAACAGGAGCAGATCTAAGATATTGGAATTAGGTGGGCCCCTTATTATGTTCTGTAGAAATATAATATAATAATAATAATGTTAATAAAAGTAATAATAATAATGATAATAAAAGTAATAATAATAATGATAATAATAATAAAAGTAGTAATAATAATAATGATAATAATAATAAAAGTAGTAATAATAATAATAATAATTATAATAATAATGATAATAATAATGATGATGATGATAATGATAATAATAAAAGAAATAATAATAATAAAAGTATTAATAATAATAATAATTATTATAATAATAATGATAATAATGATGATGATAATAATGATAATAATAAAAGCAATAATGATAATAATAAAAGTAATAATAATAATAATTATTATAATAATAATGATAATGATGATAATAAAAGTAATAATAATAATTATTATTATAATAATAATAAAGTAAAAGTAGTAACAGTAATAATAATGATGATAATGATAATAATGATAACAATAAAAGTAATAATAATAAAATGGACACTTTCCATGCAACTATTCTCACAGGAACCTTTTATATGCACTTTCTCACAGACAGGACAGCACATACCACAGCTTTTGATAAACCAGTTGTGGACCACTAGTTGGTGTAAGTGGTCAACACCTACCTGCTAAGACTTGTAGAGCACTCACAGCCTATACTGATTTTAAAAATCGTATGCCTCAACTGAGATTTGATCCCAGTATCTACCAGTCGCAAGTCTGATAGCTTAACCACTGCTAATACCAGGGCTTGTCATCTAATCTGAGTTAAGTTTTTTGATCCATAATGATTTGGACATACCCCACCCCTAGGCCCCGTTTCTTAAGTGGAGGTCATGTTGCTTGGGGCAGTAAAGTCATCTAATACTAGTAATAGCATTGTACATAGAGGATATTAAACGAGTTTCCATTTATTATCAAATTTATGTCCCGAGTGAAATAATTTTTCTTTGTCATGAGCTTTAGCGAGTAACAAAGGAAAATTATTTCATGAGGGAAATAAATTTGATAGTAAATGGTAACGAGTTTAATATTCTATTTATTACTCCAGCCAAATGCTATTGATTTTCCCTAAAATGCTTTAGCTACCCTATTTATTTAAACACTCTATAATGAAATCAGGCCCATATGCAGGGGTGTGTGCGACGGGTGCGCATGCACCCCCCTAAATCTGTCGAGGTCCATAAATGCAAATTTGGATTGACGCTAATTTACTAGAATAACGTTAAAAATGAAAATAAAACATTCGGACCTTCACAAATGCACCTCCTAAAGAAAATCCTGTGTACGGGCCTGGAAATATCACACAAACTGTGCACATAGCAACATTTGTGTGTTCCTCCGCCTTTAAAAATAGTTACTATTTAATATACATAGCATGTGCAAACCATGAAACTAGCACGAACCATGGACTACGTTTTGAAACAGAATTTGTTGATTTTTTATATTACAATTTGTTACAGGTGCATTTTGACTCACTCTCACTTCCATCTGTCTTGATACCTAATATCTGATGTGTCAGTAAAATACACATCTCTTATCTCTGTCTTGGGTTTATAATTGACAAGTCAACAACAAACTTAAAATTCTTATTTTTTCTCTTCATCTGCCCACATTCCTTTTCCACCTGCATTTCAGGTTTTGTATCAATCTGCATGAAGTCTGTCAAAAGTGGTATTCAGCTGGAAATGTCAGTCAGCCATCTAATCACAAATGTCTTATTTCTGACCAATTAAATGATGAGAACTGGATACTGGCTCACACACAACTTAGTAAATTCTTTTCTATCAGTTTTTATCAATGATCAAGTAGTCTAGCCTTGAATGATAAAAACATGGAGTAAAATACATATTCTAATTTCAACATGTTTGTAAAACTAAATGTGATTGGATGTTTCATATTCATAATTCATTGTGTTTATAACACTATAAATGTGATTGGATGTTTCATATACATATTCTAAATGAACATATTTGTAACACAAAATGTGATTGGATGTTTCATACATGTATACATCAAGGCACAAAATAAAAAATTTCACTTAACTAGCAAATTGCTAACCAATGATAAAAAATTATTAGCAGTTTTGGTAAAATGTGTAGCAATAATTTTCAACAATTTGCAGGCTACTTCTGGCAAGCTTTGTGAGAGTACATTACTGAACTCTAACTGTGCAGTGTCATCAATTCATTGGCATTATAGTAATGTAGTGAACTCAAGGAACAATTCAATAAAGACAATGACAACATATGGTGTTTCGCATTTTGCTTTGAACAGATAATTTTGATTCGCAGTTCGTTTTCTTTCCATCGCAAATTACGATGTGACACCAGTTATTTTGTGCTTTGTACATACATGTATTCTAAATGAACATATTTGTAACACTAAATATGATTTGGATGTTTGATATACATATTGTAATTCAACACATTCAGGCATCAGTTATGCAAATTTATTTCACATAACCAATTTACCTTTAATGTATAATTGGCTAAATAAAGTTGATTCTCCATTTTTTTTTAAATCCCATTATGCAAATGAAAATAAGCAAACAAATTTGGCATAACCTATTTTCCAGTTATGCAGATTTTGAATTTGTACCGGCCTGTCGTTTATAACACTGAATGTGATTGGATGTTTCATTGATTGAATAGTGGTTTAAAGACATGTTTTGTTTTGTTTAATGACATCACTAGAACACATTGATATATTAATCATCAGCTACTGGATGTCAAACATTTGGTAATTTTAACACAGAGTCAAGTATGTCAGCCTCTAACAGGTTTTGAACCATGGTCTTCGGCTTGAGAGTCCAATGTTCTACCACTAGACCACCGTGGGGTAGTTCATTTAAAAGATCTCTTGCTGTTTATCTCTTGCTGATAAGAGTTGCCGCATTAGTGTGGTGGCAGTGGGTTTCGTGTCTCCTATTAACACTAACCTCTGTCCTCAACAGACAGCACAGGAATCTGAGTTGTGTGCTCAGGACAGCGTGCTTGAACCTTAATTGGATATAAGTACGAAAATAAATACAACCTAGCAACCATTCTCAAAGATGGGTGTGATATTAAACAAACACTCTCTGATCTCTCAAACAGCAGCTTTTCAAAAATAATTCCACTTACACAAACACAACAAGATACCAGTTGACATTTTGTTTATTTGATTTGAAAAATATTTCTTGAAATGTCACCCGAATCTTATATCTTCATCACGCTTTTGTTATCTGGAGGAGAAAGTGAAAACACTGGTTCTATTTGTGTTTGCTGAAATCCCAGTTTTACATCTGTGTTATGTAATGCCTTACACGTGAGGATCGGTTTCCGTGTAATATGACAAGCGGTATGATGTACACAGGAGTATAGATATCAGTGTTATGAAACAGGCTAATATATACAAGTAGTTGTATAGTAAACAGTTTCAGGCCGTTTAGTTTTATTACTTGGTTTACGTATATGCTGATTCGAAAATCCATGAAGTAAAACAAGAAGAAAATACAAGTGGGTTTTATATATAGATTGAAATACATGAATTTGTACATTAAAGGGACAAATCTAAAGTGGTTTTAATAGACAGGTGGCTTTTATATACAGGTTGAAATGGCTGAATTTGTTTTACAACTTATCTTCTGTCCTGTTTTTGGAAAAGTACATATGAAAGATCACATGCATCTAATCAAAAAGTGTAGCCTATGTGGTAGTAGTGGGTTTCCTCTGAAGACCATGTGTTGTAAACAGATGAGATAGATACTGATTAACCAATATGTTAAGCATTCCTTTTTTTCTGCAATTACATTTTTAAAAACCAGTGAACATCTCAAACACCAGTTTATTTTTTCACAAATGTTTCATCATATTTAGTAAATGACCATTCCTAAAACCAAATTAAAAACAAACAATTGTTAAAATCTCAAATAAGAGTTTATTTTTTTACAAATATTGCATCACGTTAAATACCATATTAAATAAATTATTATTCCTGAAACTAAATTGTAAAAAACAGTGACGTTCTGAAAAGACAGTTTATTTTTTCACAGATATTTCATCATGTTCAATAAATGACTATTCTTAAAAATAAATTATAAAAAGCATTAGTTTATGTTTTACTGCTGGCCTATATTATTACAAAACTTTGTTAAAGATCTCAAACAAAAGTTTATTTTTTCACAAATATTTCATCATATTTAGTACCATATTCAATAAATGACTATTCCTAAAGCTAAATTTAAAAAACAGTGAAGATCTCTAACAACAGTTTATTTATTCACAAATATTTCATCATATTTAGTACCATATTCAATAAATGACTATTCCTAAAATTAAATTTAAAAAACAGTGGAGATCTCTAACAACAGTTTATTTATTCACAAATATTTCATCATATTCATTACCATATTCAATAAATGACTATTCCTAAAACTAAATGATAAAAAACAGTGAAGATCTCAAACAACAGTTTATTTTTTCCTGCTGCCCTATATCATTACTCAGCCAGGTAACAGATATGGCTGACTTGCTTTCACTTTGTTGTGAAACGAGTTGAGTTTTTGTAAAATTGCAGATGTTACCACCAGATGTCTCGGTGAAGATATTTCTCTTAAAGCACCTGGACTAGTTGTAAAATGAGATTGTAAGAGTGTTGTTAGAATTTTTCCTTAATACAGGCAGGGGTGGAAAAATACCATTGTCCGACTTCCGTGTACAGTAATATTTTACGGTCAAGCAACATATATACATGTAGGTAACGTAACTTGCACCTGGGCAAGTAAGAAGTTTTTTGTTTATTTTTTCTCTCTTTTTTTTTGTACTTACCTTACTCAAGGAAAAATGCTATAGATCACCAGTATTTATGTCTTAAAATTGTTTTAACTAGTATGTAACTCCTACTTAACAAAATAACAAACAATTGACAGAATTTTAATTATTACTGGTATGCAACCATCAGTAGTGTTAGAGTTGTTGCCCTTATGAAGAGTTATTTTTGTCAAAATATGGGCAGCTATTGTACAGTTCAGGTTGATCCAGAGTGAGTGCTCCGCAAGGCTCAGTGGGTAGGTGTATATCAATTATACCAACCAGTGGTCCACAACTGTTTTTTTTTTATGGTATGTGCTATTCTGTCTGTGGGAGAATGCATATAAAAGATCCCTTGCTGATTATCGATAAGAGTAGCCGCAATAGTATGGAGCAGTTGGTTTCATCTCTTCTACTAACACTAACCTCTGTTTTGGACAGACAGTTCAGGAAACTGAGTTGTGTGCCAGGACAGCGTGCTTGAACCTTAATTGGATATAAGCATGAACATTTCGTTTTGTCTCCCCAGGTATCAACAAGTACTGTGTGTCACTGATGTAATAATTATTCTGCTAAAAAAAGATACTGAAATTACTGGGTATATGCCATACTATTTACAAAATACCCACTGCCTCATATATCTACCAGTCATAGCTGAGGTTTCATTCGTTTCGGATAGATTTGACGGAGCACCTTGAACTCTGACCTGAGAATCACGTGATTTGGTACGATGCAACCTAAAAAAGATTACCAACATCCTGATATTACCCTAACAATCAGGTCTGAGTGGGCAGTGATTGGAAAAGATTTCTTTCAGTTAATCAAAACACTTTGCGGTTATAGAAAAAAAAACACTCTTAAAGTTTGGGTAATTCGCTGATCGACAGAAAGAGCTTTCCGCTGGCCACATTCATTAACAGGTAGGAGTTATGCTGATGATGGGCGATTGCCACTCTATTACAGGGAATTATGGGTCATTAACACATCCCCGCATTCTTCCCAGTTTTTGTAGATAACTAGAAAGAATCAAGCTAAAGTACATTTCAGTGTAAATTATCAATACTATCTACCTAACACATTTTTTTAGATAGTAAAGTTTTAACATTGTTTACAAATAAATTCATTATCGATACTTTCTGAATAACAAATGATTTTTAGTTAGTAAAGTTCAGAATTCTTTCCATTTCTTGTAAATTACTAAAGTAAATTCATTACCAATACTATCTACCTAACAGATAGTAAAGTTTATAATTCTTTCCATTTCTTATAAATAACTAAAGTGAATTCATTAACAATACTATCAACCTAACAGATAGTAAAGTTTTAGCATTGTTTACAATTTTTGTACATCAGTCCAAGTAAATTCATTATCAATACTATCTGCTCAACAGATGATTTTAGATAGTAAAGTTTAGCGTTCTTTCCAATTTTTGTAAATAACCATAAGAAAATTAATTATCAATACTATTTACCTAACAAATGATTTTAGATAGTGAAATTTAGCATTTTTACCAATTTTTAAAAATAAGCACATTTAAATTTATTATCGATACTATCTGCCTAACAAATAAGTTTCGATAGTAACATTTAATATTCTTTCCAAATTTTGTAGATTATCTTAAGAAAGCTAGCTAAATGTTTTTGACAGAATAAATTAGTTGTTAGTACAACCTATTTATTGTAAACCAGATTAACAATGCGATATTTTTTTTTTTTCAAATACATACATACCTTAGCACATGTTCAGGATGTGTAAATTTCATGAATTTCATGAATGTCTATTGGTATCCTAAGCACTCATAACCTAGAAAATTAAAAGTGTGCTTGTAAATTTTTTGACTTGAGTTTTGGCATGAACAACGCAAAACTTATATTAGTTACCAAACAACTCATTTCAGGTAGTAAGGTTTAGCATTCGTTCACATTTTTGTAGATAATTAGTTGAATGCTAGCTAAAAGTTTTCTTCAGTATCGGTACTAGTTGTCTAACTAATTACTGCCAATAGTAAAATCACTCTTTTCTTGCAGTAGTTACAAAACAGATATTTCAGGAAGTAAAATTTAGCATTCATTCCCATTTTAGTAGATAAATAGATAAACGCTAGCTAACGGTTTTCTTCAGGGTAAATTCATTATCAGTATTACCTAACTAATCACTGCCAGAAGTAAAGTCACTCTTTTCTTTAATACTGGTTACCAAACAGATATTTCAAATAGTTAAGTTTAGCATTGTTTCCAATTTTTGTAGATAATATTAATAAGATAATTGTAGATAATATTAATAAGATAAGTGTTAGCTAAAGGTTTTCTTCAGGGTAAATTCAATATCAGTACTAGTTGCCTAACTAATCATTGCCATTGGAAAGTCATTCTTTTCTTTAATACTAGTAACCAAACAAATCATTGTAAGTTTAGAATTTTTTCCAATTTTTGTAAATAACAAAAAGAATGCAAGCTAATGTATTCTTCAGTGTAAATTAAGTATTGGTACTAGCTGACCATAATCATTACCAGTCATGATGTTTAACACATTTTATTTTTTTAGTACTACTTACCAAACAATTTATTGCAGGTAGAAACATTTAGCATTCTTTTGATGAATTACTAACCACCAAACAAACTGAGAGTAAAGTTTACGATTCTTTTATTGATGCTAGCTGCCAAACAAGTAACAGCAGTTTTAACTAAAGTTAATCACACTTTTGTTCTGGTACTTGCTACTAAACAAATTGTCGGAATATTAAAGTTTTTCAGCTTATTTGTTCTAGTACGAATAATTGCCAGTAGTAAATATAAGGTAAACATTTTTTATTAATGTGCAAAACCTGTTTTATTGTTTTTATGTAGTATTATATATCATATACTAGAAACAACAAACCGATGAAGAAATAAAGAAAAAGAAACAAACAAACAAAGGAAGGAAGAAAGGAAGTAAAGAAAGAAAGAAATGGAAAGAAAGGAAGGAAGGAAGGAAGGAAGGAAGGAAGGAAGGAAGAAAAAAATAATGACCCTCCAGCACAGAAAAATCTGTATCAACTATTGGTGGAGAAAGAAAGAAAGAATGAAAATAAGAAAGAGAGATAGAGAGAAAGAAAAAGAATTGTATGATATGGCCCTCCAGCACAAAAAATCTGTATCAGCTATTGTGGGAGAAAGAAAGAACAAAAGAAAGAATGAAAGAAATAAGGAAAAAATAAAGAAAAAGTTGTTTATTTTATGACTGCATAGCTTAATGTTTTTTTGGTCAACCTGTGGCTATTTTTGAGCCACTTGGTAACTAAGAGTTTGTACTTTGGAACTATGATATTGATATTGTAACGCAATTTATAGCATGTCTTCTGACACAGTAATCACACTGAACTGCATGCATAAATTAATGATGGTGTGGTACCGGAAGCAAATCTTCTATCTCTGAGTATGTAAAATTTCTTGAGAGCTTAGTGGTCACCAAAGGTCACCAGTGTTCTATTAACTGAACAACATTCGCTTATGAAAATAGTTTTAATCATGAAAGTCGCATAACCAATTTAGGGATGGCAGTATTAGGCAGTACATTATATTGAAGAATGGCTGAAGGGTCGTCGTGGCAGCTAGTTAATGAGGCCGTCAAACTTGAGAGCAATTAGTGTGCTGAGCAAGGCCATGTGTTTCTGGAATAATGTCCGTCTATCCTCGTACTGGTTCCGCTAATGTCATCATGTTCTGCAGCGTCAGAGCTAAATTTATAACCAGTTCATTGTTTGATGTTACGTCTACAAAGACTAAAATATACTTTTACCATGGTTGTATTTATTATATTGTTCTGCTAATGTCATCATGTTCTGTAGCGTCAGAGCTAAATTTATAATCAGTTCATTGTTTGATGTTACGGCTACAAAGACTAAAATATACTTTTACCATGGTTGTATTTATTATATTGTTCCGCTAATGTCATCATGTTCTGTAGCGTCAGAGCTAAATTTATAATCAGTTCATTGTTTGATGTTACGTCTACAAAGACTAAAATATACTTTTACCATGGTTGTATTTATTATATTGTTCCGCTAATGTCATCATGTTCTGTAATCAGAGAGCTAAAATCAAATTCATAATCAGTTCATTGTATGATGTTATAGCAACAAAGCCTAAACTAATAATGGGGTATTTCTGTAAAATTTTACTATTTTAGTATTATTCTGGTGTCGGTTCTATTAAGGTCATGATGTTCTGTAGCGTTCATCAGAGAGCAGATATTAAATAGCTAAAATCAAATTCATAATCAGTCCATTGCATGATGTTACAGCTACAAGGACTAAAATAATAATAGTATTTCTGTAAACTATTCTATTTTAGTATTATCATGGTGTCAGTTCTATTAATGTCATGATATTCTGTAATCATAGAGCTAAAATCAAATTCATAATCAGTTCATTGTTTGATGTTATAGCTACAAGGACTAAAATAATAATGGTGTATTTCTGTAAATTTTACTATTTTAGTATTATCCTGGTGCCAGTTCCGCTAATGTCATGATGTTCTGTAGCATCAGAGAGCTAAATTCATAATCAGTCCATTGTTTGATGTTGCAGCTACAAGGCTTAACATAATAATGGTGTATTTCTGTAAAATATACTATTTTAGTATTATCCTGGTGTCGGTTCTAATAATGTCATGATGTTCTGTAGTGTCAGAGAGCTAAAATCAAATTCATAATCAGTTCATTGTTTGATGTTATAGCTACAAGGACTAAAATAATAATGATGTATTTCTGTAAACTATACTATTTTAGTATTATCCTTGTGCTGGTTCTGTTAATGTCATCATGTACTGTAGTCTTCATCAGAGAGCAGACATGAAATAGCTAAAATCAAATTCATAATTAGTCAATTGTAAGGACACTAATTTATTTTATAGTTTTTAA
This sequence comes from Symmetromphalus regularis, assembly GCA_032355785.1. Classification (NCBI taxonomy): domain Eukaryota; kingdom Metazoa; phylum Mollusca; class Gastropoda; order Neomphalida; family Neomphalidae; genus Symmetromphalus; species Symmetromphalus regularis. The sequence goes on along the minus strand of JAULBS010072810.1, from coordinate 5,640 downwards.
TTTAACCATAGTTTGACCCCCACTAGTCAATATTTATTTTTTATGCTGGGGTGGGGGGGCTAGTTAAACAACCATAAATAATCAATCTGTAAACAATAAATAATCTGTATATTTTAAAATAATATACAATTTTTAAATGTTTTTTTAATTTACTTTTTTATTTTATTTTATTATAATATTATTATTATTTAATTTTGAATGTTACAGTTTTTAAAATACAAATTTTGATGGTGTGTAACCTATAAGAAAATGAATCAATGATTTCAATTCTGTTTTTAAATTCCACCACTTTGCTTGGTTTTAACTTTTCGGTCTACAAATTTTAGATATTAAAAAACAACAACTCTATTTTATTTTATTATTATCATTATATTGATTTTATTATTATTATTATTATTTATTTATTTATTTTTGTGATGGAGGGAACAGTTGGTTTTTTTTCTTTTCTGTCTACAAATTTTAGATATTCGAAAAACCCAATTATTATATATATTACAAAAATATTAGTTTGCCTCATTTTCTAGATGATAATGCTGATATAAAATTTTAATTTTAAGCCCAAGTTTAAACCCAAACAAACATACATTAAAATAATATAAAGATGTCGTACATGCAACCATAAAATAAACAACACAAATTAATAAGTCTACAACAACAAAAATTACCAATACCCTTTAAACAAAATCTAGATATAAAAAACAAGTGTGCATAAAATGGATAATTTATTTTGTTTTGAATAACGTAAAGTATTCCACACACACGCCCGTCACGTTTCATCTCCACCATATGTTCTGAGAAATACAAACAACCAAGTCAAAATATTCTAAATTTGTGTGGTGAACATAAACATTGAAAAATTGCTGATTTACCATGTCTGATGGGCTGAACAGAGATCGCAGCATGATCATGCACAACGTCGCAGTCGGCGAGTGCATCAACAAATTTTCATGTCTGTTATTTGCTGTGAGAGTGGTTTATTGTGATAAAATAAAAAAACTTGTATTTTAAAGAGCTCATGGACACGAACCCCTGATCCAATTTTTTTTTTTTTAGCAAACAGTTGAAAATGTGTGATAGCTAAAATTGCCGTGGAAAATGCTGTGGACACTACTTCTCCACAGCATTTATTTTGTTGTGGACATTTTCTTAATTGCAGGGGTTGGGACAGAAGATGATTAGCACATCACGTGAAGAGGTGGAATTTAAAAACAGAATTGAAATCATTGATTCATTTTGTTATAGGTTTCACGCCATCAAAACTTGTATTTTAAAGAGCTCGTGAACACAAAAGATAATTAGCATATCATGAGAAGAGGAGGAATTTAAAAACAGAAACAAAGTCATTGTTTAATTTTGTTATAGTTTACACACCATCAAATAAATTCACATTGCTAATAATTCATTTAAATTCAGTTCAAATCAGTTTCTGTTCATTTCAATTTATTTCATTTCAGTTAATTTTGATTCGTTTCTTTTCAAATTCATTTAATTCTTTTCAATTCATTTCAATTTATTTCAATAGTAATTCATTTTTAAAATTTCATTAATTTTGTTTCATTCATTAATTTTTTTTTTTCTAATTTGTTTCATTTCATTTCAATTCATATATCTTCGTTAGGGAAATAACCCAAATGTGGTTTTGAAAATGTCATTTCTTAGATGTTTACCCACCTTGGTGGTGCCGTGGTTAAAGCTGCCCATGTCATGGCTTGTAGGTACTGGGATCAAATCTCAGTCGAGGCATGGAATTTTTAATCATGATACTGGTTCCAACCCAGAGTGAGTACTTTGCAAAGGCTCACTGGGTAGGTGTAAGCCACTTACACCGACCAGTGGTCCACAACTGGTTTATCAAAGACCGTGGTATGTGCTCTCCTGTCTGTGGAAAAGTACATATAAAAAATCCATTGCTGCTAATCAGAAAGTAAAGTAAACTAAAGTTTGTTTTATTTAACGACGCCTCTAGAACACATTGATTTATATCTTATCATCAGTTATTGGATTTCTGACATATGTATTTAGAGGAAACGCGTTGCTGCCACATAGGCTACTCTTTGCGAGAAGCAGCAAGGGGTCTTTTATATGCATTGTCCCATAGACAGGACAATACATACCACGGCCTTTGATGAACCAGTTGTGGACCACTGGCTGGAATGGAAAATAGCCCAAGATGCAAATGGGTCCACTGTGAAGGATCGATCTGACGACCGACCAGTTCATAGGCAGACCTAATCAGAAAGAGTAGCCTATGTGGTGGTAACAGGTTTCCTCTCAAGACCAACAGTCACAGATATCAGATGCCTAATAGCCGATGAATAAACAATGTGCTGTGGTATCATTAAACAATCCATTTCTTTACTAGATGTTTTATGTTACATGTAAAACACCCTCCCATGTGAGCCTCAGGGGTCCAGTGGTAGAACGTCGCACTCTCAAGCTGATGACAGTGGTTCAAAACCCGTTATAGGTTGGCTCACACTTGACTATGTGTCAAAAAAAAATGTTTGATATCCAATAGCTGATGATTAATAAATCAATGTAATCTACTGCTGTTGTTAAACAAACAAAAAAATCCAAAACATCTCCCTCCCATTTTAAAAGTTAAATACCGTCTGTGTTATACATCTATGTAAAACACCATTCATGTATACAATGGTTATGGTCATTTCTTTTGTAATTTCTACAATATAGATCTTCAGTGTAATTTTCAAATGCAATTTAAGTTTATTTATAAGTATGTGTGCTCATTAAAACTGGTTTTACAAAAGAATTAAAACATTCCAGCAATCACCTTCTTATAAAATCTGCTACCTAGTTTATGACGTTTAATTTCCAGAAGTTACTAAACTACAGGATACTGTAAAACTTCTATCAAACATCCAATCCGATTGAGTATTACAAATGCACTGAATTAGAATTAATTTTAATTCATTTCAGTTAAATTAATTTAATTTCAATTCATTTCATTTGCAGCAATCAAACACACAGGTTTACAGCATTCATTCAGTTAGGATAGATAATCTGTATCTCATTGTAACTTGTTACTTATTCTCTAAAAATATCTCTACAGATTGGTGAAATGATGATACTTCCATATGTTAACATATGTTTCCCACTTGTTTGCACTTTGATTACTTTCCAGTATGCAAAAGCTACTTGGACACGCTTCACTGACTTCGGCTGAGCATAAAACTTACTCAAACATTATCCGATGGCTCCGCTGACTCTGCGAGACTACCTGAGGTTCCGCGACAGGGAGGGAGAAATAGAAATAATGTAGAAATTATTTTTATGGTGGTCTTGTTTCTGAACTCCATTCATGCGGAACTGACAGAATGTTTGGCTTTCATGTTTAGGTGTGTTGGCGTTAGAACAATTTTATTCCTGTCTCCTAGGAGAATCAGATGTGGTCTGGTGGAAACAGAAGGATTTAATTAATGGTAAAGAGAAAAAACCTGTTTGTTTAATGACACCCCAGCACATTATTTATTTTAAAGCTATTATAGGTCAAACATATGGGTTTTGTGACTCATAGTCTTCAGTTGTAACCTGCTTCTGCCACATAGGCTTCTTTTTCCAGTTAGCAGCAAGAAATTAATGCAACTTGTTATATATGTTCTGCACAAGTTAGTGCTATCTAAGGTAAACACTTTGAAGCATGGTGAATGGTGAAGACATATTTAATGGTCAGTTGTATGAAAAGGTTAAAAGTCAGACGACAAAAGTTTTCAATAGAATTCCATGTACATGTAGTATCTCTGTGGATAAGCTGACTGCTCTTTTATAGAGAGTATTTCTGTATTTTACATAAAAATATACAGTATCTGACATTTTAAAACCATCATAAGAAAATAAATGATTTGTTGTTTTATGACACCTCAGCACATTGTTTATTCAGCAACTATTAGGTGATTGACATATGGTATTCTGTGACTCGTGGTCTTTAGAAGAAACCTGCTACTGCCATGTAGGCTACTCTTTCCAATTAGCAGCAAGAGATCTTTTATATGTAATATACCACAGACAGAACAGTGCATACCATGGGTTGTGGACCACGTGTCAGTGTAAGCAGTTACAGATACAGGATTTTTTAAGGTGGGGGTCCAAATGTGATGGGTAATTATGTTTAATTTTCTCATCCTTCCGCTCATAAAATGGAGAAAAAAAGAAGAAATATGGATCCGCTGCTGGTAATACTTATATAATATAAGCCTTTGTAGAGTACTCATTCAGGGTTAGAGTTAGTACAGAGATTAAAAATCTTTTTCCTCGACTGAGATTTGATCCCAGTACCTACCAGCGATAAGATTGACAGCTTAACCATTACATCATTGAGACCGGTACTATCATAAGAAGTCTAAAACCGATTCTTAAAGTTTGTTTTATTTAACGACGCCTCTAAAGCACATTGATTTTTATCTTATCATTGGCTATTGGACATCAATCATGTGGTCATTCTGACATATTTCTTTTAGAGCATTCCTACCGCCACCACATAGGCTGCTCTTTGAGATAAGCAGCAAGGGGACTTTAATATGCACTGTCCCACAGACAGGACAACACATACCATGTCCTTTGATGAATCAGATGTGGACAACTAGTTGGAATGGAAAATAGTCCAAACTGCAAATGGATCTTCTGATAAGGATCGATCTGATGACTGACTGCTTCACAGGCAGAAAGCTGATTATTATTCATAAAAACATCATAGCACATTCACTGCAACCCTGTTTATTTATAGCACAGACAGACGCAGACATTATCTTACCAAACAACCAATCATGTTGTGTGTCACAAAGTAAACAACCAATCATCTACTGTGTCACATAGTTGTGTAGTCTACCTCGACACTGTCATTATAACGCTATCTCCCGTAATTGATGGGTATTTCTGGAATTAAAAACATATTAACTGCAGCATTACAAGAGGTGGTATTTGTTGACCATTCATCAGCATGACGTGGTACAAGAAGACTGACGATGGCCAAGTTGCGCAGTGCACTGAGGACAAGAGGGTTTTACTGATCGCAGATAGATTGGATTAAAGCGTAATTGATGGCTGCGTAAAATTGGGTTTTGAAGTTTTTTTCTTGAGTCAATAAAGAGATGTTCTGGGCAGGCTAAATGGGGTGATGATGGCTGGAGTAGGAGATTTAATAATGCGTGCAACAAACTGGAAACGTTTTTAATAAGAGGAATTTTTTTTTAATCGATACTTCTATTGTTTAAAGTTGGCTAGTTATTTTTGTTTGTTTTTTTCATCCTTTATTGGTAGTTTTTTTGTAAGAATGTTCGAATTAGTATTGTTTAACGATAAATTTTGAGGCTGTTGTTTTTTATTTTTCTATTTTATTTTGTGATGGATAGTTTCTCTCTTTTTTTTATTTATTTAATATTTTAATTAAATTTTTTTGTTGTTTGATACTTTATTTGTTGTCTTTTTGTCTGAATTTTTCAACAAGTATTGTATAATGTTGAAATGTTGAGAATTTTTCAACAAGTATTGTATAATGTTGAAATGTTGAGAATTTTTCAACAAGTATTGTATAATGTTGAAATGTTGAGAATTTTTCAACAAGTATTGTATAATGTTGAAATGTTGAGAATTTTTCAACAAGTATTGTATAATGTTGAAATGTTG
>JAULBS010072799.1:0-21069 GCA_032355785.1 Symmetromphalus regularis | reverse complement strand
ACCACTGGTTGGAATGGAAAATAGCCCAAACTGCAAATGGGTCCACTGAGAAGGATCGATCCGACGACCAACTGGTTTACAGGCAGACTCGCTACCGTTTGAGCTACATCCCGCTCCTAACTTTGAACTGAAGCAATTGTTTGGCATTAGAGTGGCCGGCGACATTAATATTAGGGTAACCTCTTTATCATCACCAAATGAAGGCAAAATGGTATATTACATAAAATACATGAATGATTTGTTTAATGCATTATTAAATTACAAATGCTATTTTCTAAGACTAAAAGTATATCTGCAGAAATCAAGAATTTTTTTTTTTTACAATTTGTGCAAAGCCATAAATGCATATTCTGAGGAGTTTCAAGATCATACATGTGCTTACATATGCCTAGCAGTAATATCTATGAATCATTATTAATATTATTGTTATTAATTACTGATATTGATATTGTTATTATTGTTCCTATTGTTATTATTATTCATATTATCATCATTATGAATAGCATGCCACCAATTGTATACGCTGTCCCAAAGGGTGTAATGCAAGCCTGGAAATAAGTGCTTGGTCACGGACACTGTCCGGTACAAAATTGTCATTTGTCAAGCTTTGACAGTCACAAATTTAATATTAGCAATCATTTTGTCTGACACAAAATCACTTGTTTTGTGTCTAATCAGTTCGATGCTGTATGTTTAAAATGCATATTTTGAGGAGTTTCAAGATCATACATGTGCTTACATATGCCTAGCAGTAACTGAACAGTCGCCATTGCATTTAGAGGGTAAATCTATTAATAGACCCAATCAAGCCAAATGACTGTATAAATAATACTTTGAACTCCCTGAATCCGTAATCGGCCAAAATATTCCAAATGACCTAAATAACCTGCGAATGATCTAAATAACTAGCAACATTAGCTTGAAGTCACCAAAACTTTTGATCATTTTTTTTGTTAATGTCCACCTGTCCCTTCCCCCATTAGTGTCATAAAAATGATATCAGATGATAATATAGAATGAGGAGTGTAAATGGGATTTGGATATGCTGCTAAAATATGTGATGTCAGGTCTGTGCTTTAACGTAGCATGCTAATGTCACGTGATTGGTCATGAAGGCAAGACGTTGAACAAAATCGCAGTTTTTTTAACAAAACCATAGCCTCCCAGTACTTGTAGTTCTGTTGATACCTCATATTCAACCCCTCCGACTTTTGAGAAAAAGTTTGTTAGAACATAACGTTCCAATACCTTATAAGTTATATGCAATTATTTTCAAGGCTAAAAATAATTGCGATTGAGCTTTCATTTTACATTTTCGCGAGGAATTATTTTCGTGACAGGTACATATCAGTTTTTTGACCGGCACAAATTGACTGACATAGGACATTTTGACAGGCACGTCTCAAAAAATTATTTCCATTCTTGTAATGTATAATAAATTAAATTGAATTATAGACAAATTCATGAAAGCGTTCACACATCAAAAAGACTAAGTATATAATCATAAAACCATAGGCCTAAAATACAAAATAGCAAATATCTAAAGCTACTACACCAGTTTGCTTGATATTTCATTGCATTATTTGCTAGTCTAACATCTTAATGATTGTGACAATAACAAAAAGGTTTCCTCACCCAAGCATTAAATAGATTACCAAAATGATAGACCACCATAGCACTTATTCTCTGTAGGAACAAGGTAGATTGTTATTTACAACATTCAGTTAGTCAGTTTTAAGTTTCGGACAAAACCAATTGCCTTTTTATTGAATTATACTGTGGCACATCCAGACAGATCAGAATGGGATAAATGTATCCTTTCTCTTTTATCAGACAAATCAATGATCTTCAGAAAATTTCTTCACATCAATGCATGATCAATATTTCTTTCTATGATATTAAGAATTAATTATCCAAGAAATCAAGTAGAGCCTTTTGCAGTAATCATGTCGATTTGTCTAGCTACTATGCTTAACATGGTCACAGGCTATATAATATGAAAAGAAAAGATTTTCTAAGGACAATTTGTATTTTAGAGAACCAAACTAAATATGTGTGGCATTTAATTAACAGTAATCATCCCAGGAGTGTTAACAAAATAAAATACATCTCAAATAGCAAAACCATAAATAGAATATTGCAAAATCACATGGTTTGAGTTATGACAGAATTATTTCATCTGTCTGGGTTTCTGGAGCAGGAAGTTGCTCAAGAGGTAGGTAAAGTATCCTCCGGAGGTGCAATAGGTCATCGGATCAATCCACTTTAGCAGACATATTTGAGTTATTTCTTGATCAAACCAGTGCTTTCACAAGTGGTATAACAAAGGTATGTATGGTATGTGCTATCCTGTTTGTGGGAAAACACATATAAAAATATCTTGCTGTTAATCAGAAGAACTAGCTTATGTGGGAGTAGCAGATTTACTTTGGACCTTTCTTTCAGTTGATTTTTTAAAACTACATGTAAGATAAGAACATCCCAAGATTGGTCTGGAGTTTGGTATAAATGAAGAATTTCAACAAATCATTATTTTTATTTATTGCAGTACTAAAAACCCACATCTTACATGAAGTTATTATTAACTGACAAAATCCAATGAAGTAATTAATATTGGGTGTGAATATGATTAGTTACTATAAAAACAAAGAAGTCTTACTATGCTGTATGAATAGTTAACTGTAAAGAGGTTCATAAATATTGTATGAAGTACACGTCATAAATCTTTCCTGAATGACTCTGGTCATACAATCTTTATTGAAACATCATAAATATATTTCTCAAGGTTTCAGCATTAATGATTATTTTCCATGTGTGTTTAATGCACATTAATATATTTCTGAACAATCCTTGCTTTTTTCTTTGTTTTAAACTGCATATACACTTTTTAGGAAATAACTTCTCAAACATTTGTGTATAAGTGTGTGTCACATTTTCTGGATATTCACAAAAACATGGCTATGGGTTGTGCCTCTAGTAGGGTAGGATACACTGATCTTTTACAAACACCTGATATCATCACTTTCATTTTATTCTTCAGTAAATTCTCATAATTTTGTCTATACCTCACTTGGACTCATGCTTAGACAGTTTTGATCATGGCAACAGTTATTTGCCACATTATTACACACAACAGCACCAATTCTGACTGGGGAATGTTAGAAACGTTATGCCATTGTAATAAGCCTTAATTTTATTAAAAATTAATGTCACATTGTTATAACACAGTATAAATTTACAGGAAATATTAGAAACTTGTGTTAAACTGTTATAGATTTTATTCAGATTTCTGCTTTGGAATAGCACATTTTTCAAGAGACTTGCAGTCCAGTATTTACTAAAATCATCCAGGTCTCTTATCTAATGATCTCGTCAACTATTTATGTTTCATCTTTAAAGCTTTTTAAAATAAATCATTGTATAATATGATAAATTACACTCTTTAGGTATACGAACACCACTTTTTCATCACAATGTTTTGCAATGATTTTGGGAATATTATAATTTTAAGCAATAACATCAAACATTTATCATGTTAAATGTAATATTTTTTGTAAATAACATTTATTTTGCCTAAATACCACTATTCGACACCACACCACACCACACACCACACACCACACCACACCACACCACACACACAATTGTATGTCATTAGACATGACCCTCATGAAATAAATATTACTTGAAATGAGTGGATTTACCAGAACCCCACAGCTGGAAAACACAATCATTTAGCGATATGTCTTTATTGGCGTCTATGTGAAACACTTCAATCAAATTCCTTTTATCTTGTCACTTAACATCTCAGATTATCAAGTTTATTGACTTGTCAGGGCAATTTATTTTAAGCCACTGGTTTTATTTTTTAATCTACTCAACAACACCATATAAATTTCATTTCTGTTATTGATAAAGTTGAGATATAATTTATTTCAGTTATTTCTGATGAAGCAAAAAAAACTGCAGGCTTATGCATTATTTTTAATCTGATCTATTTATTTATTTAACTACCCCCCAGCACAAAAGTAAACATCGACTATTGGGGCTGATCATGCTGATATGGAATGAATTGTAGTATCAATCTCATTTGGTGGGCTATTTTTCAGTTCCAATCAGTGGCCCATGACTGGTTAACAAAAGCCATGGTATATGCTGCCCTGTTTGTGAGGTGCAGACAAAAATAACCAGCGTCTAATTTGAAAGAGTAGCTTATTTTACATCAGTGAGTTTCTTCTGTAAACCATGTGTCACAAATGTCATGCATTTGATATTTAATAGCCAATGATTAGCCAATGTACTGGGATATCATTAAATATATAACCTTTTCCCCACAACCAATATAAAAAATAAATTCAATATTTAATGTAAGAAGCCAAATGTAATCTTATTAATTAATAAAAAGAAAATTAAAATAGTGTGTGTAACAACACATTGGAACATTGTTTAATCAGTGGGTATTTGTAATACTTGGTCTACAGAAGAAACGTTGCAGCCAAATAGGCAACTCTAATAGAATGGGCTTTTTAAAGCATTTTTAACAGAAATAACCCTGAAAACTTTTATACAGAAGTTGTTGTCTACATGCTGGAATGGTGAAAAAGCACAACAGGTCTACTGAGGTGGGTTGATTATACAACTCATCACATTTCAGCCAGGCACTCCATCTCTGAACTATATATCACTTTAATGACATAACTACTAAATTCCACTCTCCATTTACAAACTCATAAAGATACTGGAAAACAAATACATGGAAAAAGCAATTCTGTCAAACTTTTTTTTAACTGTCTGAATCTGGGGAATGCATAAACATTGCTGATTGAAAAGTCTGAGTAACACATTGGAGATTAGAAATGATCTTCAGGTTACATCTGCAGTAAAGCAGATTTGCCAAACAGCAAGGGAAAATCAAGAGTGCTCCATTTACACAAGCAAATTAATAAAGTTGTCTGGAAAAGAAGCCTGGGAAAATGAAGTTCTGGTCTTGATAAAATGACTCAATACTTGTCGCTAGGGTTTGTGAAATGCAAGCACATTAAAATTAATCTTACATGAGCTGGCAAAATCATTACAAACAAGGCCAATGGTTTGATTAGTATTCCCATATGAAAAAGCAAGAAACAGGATGCTCAATTATTAAAATGCACATGGTAGATTAGACAGAAGTTGATGATGGGTTGCATGACAATGAAAATATTTATTTCTTACTGACATCAACATCCACGCAAACTGCAGAATGGCATTCAAATTATTAACTAAAATTAAACATACCGATAAATGTAGAGCAGTTTCCTATGTTCAGGGTTCAATCCTCACTGGAGATGTGAAAGTGTATATTGATTATTATAAGTTTTGATACTCACTGAAAAGAGCAACCTATGTGGCATCAGTCTGTGTCTACTGTATAATGCATAACTTTCTGCCTGTCAGACACCATGATCACCAAGATCAAATAATAAAATTGGCAATAAAACAATCACTGTAAATTGGCTGTATATATTATACATATTATTGATAATCAGTATTGTAAAGTTTTTATCATAGTAACATAAATTCTGCATTAAATGCAACCATGGCTGAACTTCCTTTGGCTGAGTACTTAAAGTTTGTAAGAAAGGACATAAACACAACTTTATATTAGATGTAAATTTATGCAAAAATTGAGCACACTTTTGCTGGGATAGAACAAAAATATGGGAATAAAAAATAAATGTTTTGGGTACATTGTTTAATCACCAACCATGTATGAGTTCAAATATATTTATAAAACGATTTCTTCCACATATTTTTTTTCAAGTTGGGTGTCTTTCAAGAATCTTTTTATAAACAGAACATTAAATTTCATAATCCAATAAATCATCAATGGAATACAGCCATGGTGTACTATTTTGATGGAGGGAAAACCTAATATGTCTATTGAGAAGGATCGATCCAACAACATTGCACACCTCAGGCAGCCTGTCTCTAGACTACTGAGCCAGATCCCACAGATCCCACTTCAAAATGTGTTTGCTGGACAAGGATGATTATTACATTATGCCCTAGGTGTAAAAATCAAAGCTTTTAGTAGTTGAAGTTGGTGGACGGAACTTAAAACAATTTAGCCTTACATCTATAGGGATGTTTTTCTTGAAATAAGGAATCAAGCAACACTTCTTGGTAAGCCACAAGGCCAGCACAAAAGATGACATAGAACTGGACAAAAGGACGCTCTCATTCTGCAGACATTCAGAGTCAAATATCACTGATTAATGATAACTATTTTTACTAACAGCAGACAACTGCGATCGATTTGCCTTCAACTGGTCGACATTAGCATAGTTATTTACAAGCTCTCCAGTCCATTTAGTCATTCTCCACATGGTTATTTAGTGTTTTCTTTCTTTTCTTACAACTACTTCTAACGTCACATAACCATGTCAACTTGTCTTGCTATCCTTCTATAACCATTATTGACACAGTGCTTATAAAAAGTGCATGGCTTTAACATTATAGATTTTCTTCTAGGTTTAGAGATGTAATCTTATAAGAATTACCTGTCTGTTTCAATAACTATGAGCATATTAATGGCACCAACCACAGTTTGGAAGTAACAGACCTTTGTGGTATTGTGTAACATTTGTTTCAAGCTATTGAGAACACTAGGAGGAACAGAAAGTGACTAGATGTGCTAAGTTAAGAAATTATTTAACAATGTGTCAGTAATGATTTGTTCCTGGTATAGACTGTTTCAGGTGGAATGTAATTTCAGGTGGGAAATAATTCATGGATAAAAACTGGAGCAGGAACCTAATAATGTATAGTCATATCATTCCTAGAATAAACATTTTGGAAAACCTTATCTTAGGGCATTTATTCCATTACAACATATGCCAAGAAGGACTCAACGTACTATTAAAAATATACACGTTATTTTGTCTTATAATAAGGATCAGATATAAAATCATTATACTCTTTCTGCAGTATTTTTAGCATCTCTTAGATAAAAGTCATAGTATGGTTAAATAATAAACTACCACATTTTTAGATATAAATTTGTCAGTTTTATTTAGTCAATTTTCTCTCAGATTCCTTTAACAATAATCAGTTATATAAATTTCTCTATTCACAATAAATATCATTTTTTAATGTATAATTTAACTGAACACAACTCAACTTATTTATATGCTGCAGATACATACATTATACAGACACCAAAATTGTATCAATTTCAGTTTGTGCCAGACATCTTTGTCAGTTTTATTATAATTAGCATCTACTGCATTATAAGTATTAGGATGAATGTGATACAATGGTGAGATCAATTGTGTTGTGCTGTATAAACTCATGTAAATGTCAGCCCTGAGTGGTCCTAATAGCATTGCTGACAGATATTCAATTTGTAGTCTGTCAGCACACAACAGATGCAAACTGCTACCATATAAGTTAACTATTTTTGGTCAAGTATGAACAAAGGGTGACATAAAAGTGTTATTCTAGATTTTATTTGTCAGTACAAACATTCAGTTTTATCATGACATACAAGTTAACACTTAATGGTGAAGAATGAATAATAGTAAATATAGAAATGTTATTAAGATACTATTTGTCAGCTTTTATCAAGACATACAAGTTAACACTTTATGGTGAAGTATGAAGATAGAAGTGTTATTCTACATTTTATATGTCAGCATAAACCTGCAGTTAAATTATGACATCCAAGTTAACTCATCCCTGTCAAGTGTGACATAAAAGCGTGAAATATATCTTATTTGTCAGCATAAACATGCAATTAGTTGTGCCATATTTTATCGTGGTCAAACCACCATCATCCATGTTAATTCTTCATTGTCAAGTACAAGAAATATTGTAACATAAAAGTGTTATTCTAATTTTTTAACTCATATGTTATGTTAATTAGGTTTCATTGTAGTTGTATAAAGATCTTCACCAATACACTTGATTTTTTATATGTGGAGAAATAACACATTAAAAAGGAAAATAATATTTAACTGAAAATACAGAAGTTGCGTAAACATCATATGCAGCATTTGTTGAATGCTGAGTGATGATATATGTGAATGAAATCATGCATCTTGCCCATAATGCTATCTTTAAATTACAATTTAGCAATAATGCTTGAATTTATTGATTTTCTATTAAATGGTACATCCTTTGAAGGTAGCGGTAGGTACCAGCAGTACTTAAAAAACAGTGGAAGAAATGGCGAAAATCACGAAAAAAAAGCAAGTTTTTAATCTGCCATACTCAGTTGTATGTTTATATTAAAAATATACCAAAAATATTGTGAATTAAATAAAGATTTAATGTTTATTTTAATGCCAAAATTAATAGTTTTTTTTATTGTAAGACCATAACATAATTCATTACAGCCACTTTTGCTAATTATTGCTATCATTTTTTTTTCAATGGAAAAACTTCCGATTTGCCTAAAGCATGGAGTTTTGTTTCGCTTGGTACTCGATCGCCGTTGCAGGCACAAGCTATTAATAGATCACATCAGAAAGACGACTGAATGAGCTTTAGTTTCGTATATGATACCCACATATTTAAAACGAAATAAAATTATGCATAACAAAAAAAACTCCTCGCAAAATTTGTCATTCAATACGGTCTAAAAAAAAAATATAATGGATTTCAACAGCTTTAGGACTTAAGTTTTTCAAAAATATTGTCAATGAAGTATGTTAAAATAATAAAAATATTGTCAATGAAGTGTTATTTTTCTCTTTTTTTCATAAACTTTCTTGACAAATTCATTAATTACATTTAAAGGTAAAAATACATTTCTTTCATACAGATTTTATTTTAAAATAAAAAAAGTTTTCATACATAGAGTACACAAATTACTTATTATATAGCACAGTTTGTAGTCTATTGATACTCAAAATTTCAAATGAATTAAAATACAACTTTTAAAGGAATGGTCATTTTAGTAATTTACATTTTCCAGATTATTTTGTTTTCCACGGTAAAAATTGCCCGTGGTTGAATATTTAAGTTGTAATATCTCCTGAGGTGTTTGTTTCATAGCTTTAGAAAAAAACAGCATAGAAGATCAGTACCTAGAATAAACAAATCATATGTTTCTAGGGCTGTGCTGACAACACTTTGTGAACAGTGGGTGTTGGAAAATGGCACTTCGTACCAATTTTGGAATTAATATTTAAAAAAAATTTATATGTTCAGTTTGGAATGTCTTTTCACAAATAGTTGGATATCATTCAAAGTATTAAGTTTTAAATTAGTAAAATCTACACAACCAGTACATAATTTAAATACAATCATTTTCATCATACATGAAAGATTAGAGGAATCTCACATGTTACAACATCATCATTCATTCAGTGTTAAAGACTAATCTTAAAATGTGAATATCTCGAAAAGTAAACAAGATAGAACCTTTCTGTTTTCTGTGTTATTCTTCATTTAACTTGCACTATGCAATTAACATTAATTAACTGACCAGTTTAAAGATATAAAAAATGACTGCAAGTACCTAGTGGCAGGTAATAAATAAAATACTAAATGGTGTTTCATGTAATACTGTATATATATTACAACTGATGTATTTTCAATTGTTGTAAAATATGCAGTATTACATGGAAAAGTTTGATATTCTCTATATACCTCAGCAAATTACTAATCATTTACATTTAATATAGTCTTTTAAGGGAAATGTATATTGATCACTTTACTTCTCTCTCTACATCCATCCCCATCTTCATCTCAACAAAACAAAAGAGTTGTGTGAAAAAAATTTATGCAGGTTTTCAGAACCATCTGTACATAGTGACACTGGACTCTCAAGCAAAGGCAGTGATTCAAAATTTGACTACATATCAAAATTACTAAATATTTGACATCCAATAGCCAATGATTAATAAATTAATATACTATAATGTTTTTGGTTTTTTTAAAAACAAGTTAAAAAATAAATTAAAACTTTAATGAGATCTAATGAAGGAATGAAATCTTTGACTCTCAAACCTCAACCCAAAGCTCTGCTGAGTTATATTTCTTTACTACGTGGAGGAAAAATCAGTGTATGCAGGTATTTCTGCTAGTAAAATCAAGCTCATTTAACAAGTGTTTTTTTTAAATATATAATCAATATACTGATGGAAACTGATCTGAAAGCTTACAACACCTCATTAAACAGACCTGTCATTGAGCTATATTCCACTCAAATGTGGAGGAAAAATCAGCTTGTGCAGGTATTTCTGCTTGTAAAGCCACACTACTCAGGGATTTGTTCCCGCTCAACAGCAGGTGTTGGCTTCATCACAATCCATACAGTGAGGGCAACTGTGTGAATACACACACCGGTGTGCTCTTTACAAAAGTATATACTGATCATGTCAGAGTTAACAAAGCCGGGAATAAGAACTTTATACGATTGTGTATTTCTTTTCATATCCCATACCCTGAGTAAAGGTTAGAATGTTGGGGAAGGAAGCTCTGAGGCTTAGTAACAGAAAAAAGTAAACATTATACTTGCCAATAGAAATTTAATGCAATTTTACAGTTACCTAGACCATACCAGCCAATTAACCTGACACAAGCTAGCTTACACTGTGCATGCAGCCATGGCAGGGATCGCGCATCATGGCTGACTTGCAGGTGCTACTTCTGCATCGAGACAGAGTTATTTGCAGACAAACAATCCAGTGCAGTGTCAATGTTTAAATGCACTCCTTACATGTTAAAAACTTTTATTATGAGAAAAAATGCAAAATTACACACAACACTGTTCCGTAAAACACTTGTAGGTTATTTATTTTCAGTTACATATGTGTATTGTTATTACCTCAACCAGGTTAGAACAAATACACAAACATTATAAAATATATCAATTTTCAAAACCTTTATCACATTTCAGCTATTCTATTAAACCAAGTGAATGGGTTAGATTTGAAAATAACAAAAGGATCTTTTCATTTATGAATATATTTATAATAATCCCTATCAAATTTCAATTAAACTGAATGGAAATAACAACAAAAGTAACTGGAAAAAACTAGAATGTTTGTGAGATCAAGGATTTTTTAAACAAGATTCCCAAGTCGCAAGACAAAATAATAATAAATTTATTATGACTTGTTTTCACTAGCTGAACATCACAGACTGGCTCAGTTTCTATACATTTGGTGCATTTGCTAATGCTGACTGGCTTAGAGCAGACATGTTTAATTAAAGAGACATTTGGGTACATAATATTTGACAAAATATGTAAATTACCAAAATTAATTTTATTTTTCATTCTATCCTGCAAATATCAGCCATCAAAATTCACAGAAGCAATAAATGCTATCAGTATCATAAAAGATGCTTCATAATTGATTTGCATCAGCAACTTTTGAAATTCAGACAATGTTGCAACAGCACTTAATTTCTGTCAGTAAACACTGCTACTGGGGCTCTGTGATAGCAATTTCAAGAAAATGAGTTTACTGCATTTCCTTATATTTTTACAATGGGAGTACAATGCTGCTATAAACCAATTTTACAATAGCTTTTACGATGACAATGGCACTGTGAATTTTGATGTCTTCATCAGCACTGTATTGCCATTGCAGAAATACTATATATATATTATACAGTATACACTTTTTCTTGAAATTGATTATTGTCAATGCAATACCACACCAAAATGATTTAGCGATGGCAATTAAGTGCCACCATAAACTGTTTGAATTTCAATGATTAAAATATTATTGTTTCTAATGTGGTTGGTTGGAATATTTACATAAATATTTGACAAGTTAAAAAAAATGTTAATTACATTTTCCCCACAAAGTACAATGGCAGATCCATGATCAAAACAAAAAACCCACAATAATAATACATTTAGCCTTATGTTCTTTTAAAAAAATATTCTAAAAAATGAGAAGACATTCAAGTGCCCAGTTACTAAATCCCTTTCACACAGCATTAAAGACTTATGACAAGCTGGTAGAACACGATACTTCTGTGCAGTTGTGAAGGCTTGTATATATGCAGTAAGAACTGGCAAATGATAGCTGGTTCAAGTCACTGCCTGCCCACATTGTTATCACAAGGTAACAGGAGAAGAGTCAGGTCAATGAGATGTGTCACATGTCATCCTGCATATAAAAAATAACATATTTAACTGATATCACACAATAAACGTAACTACCTCTACATGTTTGTCAGCTGTTTATTTTAGAAGATGACACAATTCAGGTACCAGTATAGATACACCAATATGGAAGATGTGGGATCAACCCTTTTAATCGGACAATCCACTTCAATTACGTAATTACTATTTGTAAAATGTCACGAAATAAGATAAATATCTACTTGTGCATAAATGTTAAAGTGTGCAATGTGTTTTTGACATCTGCATCTAAATTAAATAAACATGCTATTATTCGGCTCTGTCTGTCAGTGTGCTTGTATGCATGTGTGTGTATTATAACACATACCACACCCTTTGATATGCCAGATGCACACCACTGGAAGGAATAATTTTAAAAATCAATCTTTCCATTGAAAACAATCTCAAAACATAACCAAAACCACTATTAGTTTTCAAGATGGAGGCTATCTAGTTATAGAAATACTGTTCTTGTTTTATAACCAAGAAGCACGTCAGGTTTGCGATCTTCATTATTTAGCAGAAGGTAACAACTTGTGACTAGTAATTTGCATGGTTAAGTGCCATTCTAACACTGGTAGCTGTAGTACTCACTTGAAGTATGTGATCAAGTTACTTTGTGAATACCTAATTCTTACCAAATGTAATTAAGTGACTAATTTTTTTTATTCCAATTACCGGTATTACTCAAAAACTCTCAACTAATCAAACTAGACAAATCATATATGATGCAGTGATATACATAGAGACTGAGAGATATGTCTTTTGAAGATGCAGTTATTTGTTGTATTTTTAGAACTTTTTCCCAGCACTTGATATTTATTTTTTTGCTAGCAGAACACACCTCATTCATGGAGTACTTAATTGAGGTATAGTGGCTCGTCAGATTAATGACTCAATGGACAATTTCGTATTCCAAACTGTGTTCCACAACCAGTATAACAAAGGCTATAATATGTGCTGTCCTATTATTTATTTAAAAGGGATCGAATTTCACAATAGCAATAAGGCATTTGTTATCATGCTCCATAAAGAATTTTTACATTTGCTGTTGTTCCCTTTTCCTAATGCCACACAAGCCAAAAATTGCCATACGCCTCGAACAACAAATAGGAGCCTCTGGATAAATTTTCAAAGGCCTGACATTTTTCTTTTTTTTTAAACTGGTCCATTATGATTTTAAAATTACAGGGCTAGTTCTGGTAACAAAATTTGCCAAGTTATCTATAAAAGTTTTAAAATTCTTACGTCATCTTTTTCCTTCCTAAAATAGCTATTATTAAAAGAAATTATTTCAGCAAACTTTTAAAAATGTTGTTACTTGTGAATTTGCCAATTAGCAGAGCTACCTAAATAGGCAGTTTTTGCAAATTAATCTATCAGTATAATTACAGACATGGTTGGTTAAATTCATTCTCTTAAATGTATAGTCAACAATTAGGTTACAGTGGTTTCAATTGCATCTTCTGTTGGCTATGTTGACTGGTCATCAACTGATTTGACAGTCTAACGAGAAGGATATATTTTGACAGGAAAGAGGAAAGGTTATACTTGTAGTTATACCACAAATTACAGTCTGTCACAATTCTAACTTACAAGGTATATATAGATATAGTCATCAACAGTTCCATGTATCTCACTTAGCGAGGACAGTAATTCTGTACACATACAATTATGACCTGGAACAATGACAAACCCTTGTTCTGACAAAGATCAGGCTTCACTGGTTTGAGAAATGCCAACAAAAGCATTCTTGACAGAAATGCAGAGATAAAGTAGAGCACACATGTCAAGACCACATCAATAATTCGGCAATGAGCATGCTAATCGATCACAGAAGAATGAAGGCAAGAAAGATGTGTGCAGGGAAAGGTGCCAGTAACAGCAGTATCAAAATCATTTGTAACTGCCACTGAGTCCAAGCTGTAGATTTAACATGCTATTTAAAGGAAATGTAGTTAACAAAGAAGTTAAAGAGTGGATTGAACCAGTTACACTTTGTTGCAAAAGATCCAAGGTTGTTATTTAAAGCATGTGTTCTGCATTATCTAAATTACTCAG
Source organism: Symmetromphalus regularis (assembly GCA_032355785.1). Lineage (NCBI taxonomy): Eukaryota > Metazoa > Mollusca > Gastropoda > Neomphalida > Neomphalidae > Symmetromphalus > Symmetromphalus regularis. Next base: position 6,884 of record JAULBS010072799.1, on the reverse strand, counting down.
CTATTGGTTCAGGCTACTTGTACAAAGGATAGTGTGGTGTGGAGGGAGGGAGTGGGGGTTCAAGGTGTAGTCTTTTTCCACATTAGTAAATTATTAGTTTTAATACATATTTGTAATAAATTATATTTCTCATCTGTAAATTTGTTTTCAAATTAACTTTTTTCTGTATGTTTTCTTAAGGAAATACTTTTCACTGTAATTTCAGTGATGCTGTATTGGATTCTGCTGCTATTACTGTATGTCTGTGCCATGTTAGTTTCAGATTTTATCTTGCAGTTTGATTTAACAAGTGAGAAAGTGTTCTGCAACAGAGATAACAATTTTGGCACATGTATATTCTCAACAAAAATTGTATAGACTCACATTACCTAACAATAAAATTATGTTGTCTGCACACTTGATAACAAATAACTGTGAACCATAAAATATATGTATTATTGTTAGTAAGAATACAAAATATTCAACGAAGTTAGTAAGACTAATATTTTATAAGGAGTTAAATACTCTGCTTATAATTTACAAGCAATCATTTCAGATCAACTGTAAACAGAATACTCGTTTGACTATTAAATGTGTTATGGTTATTATTATTAACATTAAATACAGTGGAACCGGTCCAAATCGGACCTCCAATGGACCGCAACATTTATCCGGTTTGGGCAGGTATCTGGTAAACCAAGTGTTTCCCTTTCAGTCATAATTTTAGAAATACTTGGAGTTATTCCCCTTGTCAGGAAAACTGATAAATTGAAATCTACCGAAAAATTCTGACACAAGACCCTGCACTATCATGTATAAAACGTACCAACATGTGACTTTTTTATGTCATAAAATAACAAACATAATGTGCTGACTGAGAATCTTTAATTAAATTGATTTTCATGTTCAGTGACAGTTCGACATGTCTTCGCTTAGCTGCTGGTTATGACATTTTTCCTATGACCATGATGAATGAAATAAAATATGAAGTGACTACACAGTTCTTATCAAATGTATTGTATGTTTTTCGGTTCGTCTACATTTTTTACTTCTAACTTACATGTTTGAGCAACGTGCTTGCTTAATTCGAACGTGTTCAGTTATTTAAATTGGGTCTGCAATGGAGAGTAGCAGATTAATACTATAAACTACAAAGTTGGTAAATTCATTTCTTTTTAAAGTGACAAATTGTTTTAACCAGTGTGTATAGATGGTATGCACTGGCTCACTGAAACATATTGTTTTGTAACAAGCGTAATTGGCAGTCACCACATCTCTTAATGAATACAACTGATAACAATCAAGCCTCATTCTTAATTAATTTGCTGGCTCTACAGTGATTCGGTTAAGTCAGGATTCGATTTGGACAGGTTCCACTGTATTATCTTCGAGAATAGAAATTTGAAACCTATAACATACGGATGTTAATGCTAATATGACAAGCTATATTCTGTAAAATTAAAAGTGTCAGTATACTAGTGAATACATTAATATTTGAACAATTTATGTCAATATATAACTCTATTAACATGAATGTATAATTCTCTATTACGTACTTTATTTCAACAGCCTTGGTTGAAAAAATATATATGTTTAACAACATGCTAATGCCTTGTTTTAATCATCAGCTATTAGGTATCAAACAAGTATGGCCCATGATCTATGGCAAAACAGCAATAATCCACTCCCACCAACTCAATTATTCTTTTGTATTAACATAAAGAAAAGAAATAGGTATATGATTAAAAGGTCTAAATTTAAACAATAAGATTCCCAGTGTATAATTATTAATGCTTGGTATTATTAGGATTTAGTCTAGGAACATAAAATATAATTGATAATTGATACTGAAAGTTTTGGAATAGTTTTTGAGGGTTTTGGGGTTGTTTTTTTAAACATAAAGCTTGTATTGTTTTAACAGAATCAATAATATCATGAAATCTATATCAACACAATAAAATGGATAACGGAAAACAATGCCTAGAAAATTAGCACCCAACTATGTATTATATTACTTTTAAAGCCATTTTTCTCTTTGAACCTTAAATTATCTAAGATAAATACACAAATTACATTAGGGACAGTTCTAGGATTTTAAGGAATATATCTTTTTTACATTTAACTTTTTTACAGACGGAATATGCCACATCATTTGATGAAAAAGATGTGGATCATTGGTAGGAAAATAAGAGAGTCCAATAGGTTTACAAAAGGGATCAATTCAATAGCAACTCAGATTGCAGCTCTAACTGGATAGATGCAAGAATGGATCGTACATGGATTATCTGGAGTTCTTCTTGTAAGCCAAATAAACATGATATTTATATATATAATTCCAACAAGTTCATGACAATGCATTGTGAGATATATCATAAACTATGACTCCTAAAAGCTTCAGACATTCATTATTATTATTATTATACAAATGTACATTAAAGGAATGCTGAAGACTACAGAGCAGCATATACAATGGATTAATGTTTTTCAGGAATAAGAATGGTGCAATAAAATGGTTAATTACGTACATGGATTTAGGATTAATGAACATTACAAACACTGATTCTTTCTGACATGCATGAATAAGATTGATGCACGAGAAAGCTGCATGATGCAGGTTGGGACAGAGGATCCAAACAATGACAAAGTGAAAACAGTATTATCACGTGTATCGGAAAGATTCATTTCAGTGTTGTTTATAGTTTTGTTTGCATTATTAGATGGCTTACCAACCGTATGTTTGCGCTTGAACGTTTAGATAGTGACAGTGGATCGGGTTTTTATATTTTATCATCATCGGGTGGATATTTTACAATAAATTGGAAGGAAACTGAGACTGGTGTTAGTGCGGCAGTTGTAGGCTAATGGACACGGTTGTATAATTTCGTTAAGACAAACATTTTTAAAGTCAGCGATTACACATTTCTGGTTTAATTTGGATCATTTTCTTTTTTCAGCATGAATTGTAATAGAAATATAATAAAGTTTTCATTCGTAGAAATGCAATTTCTTGGGAACAAAGATGTAATAACAATTAACTTATTCCGTGGAAAGAGCTGCTATTATATGGCCATTACAAGTTTTGCATAATGCTTGTTCTGATCTGACGTCATGCAGTATGACTATATTCTTACAAAAAGAAGTTCTGTTTCTTACTTTTGTACACGGAACTCGTTTTTAAGTACAAAGAAATTTTGGTTTACATTTTTATATATTTTTAACAAATACCTTGTAAATACATAAATCCAGACCTAATTTTTTAGGTGCGCGGGTGCGGTCGCATCCGTAGAGCACCCGTAATTTCAATCGACAGGTGTGATAATCCACACTCGTACCACTTGGAAATCGCTCACCTAATTAATGATAATAATTAATATGTAATTTCTTACTTTTGTCAGCTCATTACATAATAACTCAAGTCTTCTATAAACATTTCAAACATACGTATTAGTATATTGACTTCATAATACAATATATATCTATGATTTATCAAAAGGAAAAACAAGTAACTGGTATGCTAACTGGGTATCTGTACAACATTTGGACAGTGTTACAATTCCATTCATTTCCGTTTGTGCTGTTAAACAAGACATTCGGATAACATCGGCCGATTTCGTTGTATCAGTATAATTTGTAAAATAGCCTAGTTGTTCCAATATCAAACAAAGTTTTCTGACGAAGATGGACAAAATTTAATTAAACAACATGGCTATTTTTCACTCGCGCAAATAGTTTCAGGTATGCTATTTATCACTCGCCTAAGCATTTTCAGGCATGTGATCTATCACTCACCTGGATTTTTCATAAACTAAGGTCCGTTAATCCATTTTATATGGACACTGTAAACTTCAGTATCCCTTTAAGTTATTTTTGTAGACATTAAAAAAACAAAAGTCAGCAGTCACATTGGTTTTAGTCTGTGTTCATGGGAGACAAATTGGTTTCTTTCTCTTTTTTTTAACAAAAGTGAATTTCCAGTAAGAGATTCGGTATTAGCAAGAAAACAGTTGGAAAAAAACCCAGTTAATACTATTAACAATTTATCCCACAATTCTCAACAATTACTGCATAGAGATGCATCACTATTTCACAAGTTTTTGGTTACAATCATTACATAAAGAAATGGGAATGCTTAATGCCTCCACAGCCTTCCAGAGTGGACAGGGAGGGGTCATTGTTTTATGTTACTAACATATGCCTGACTGAAAATACAGCAATAGGCAATTACCAGGGTAATGGATTTCTCAATTTATATCATCTATCAGTCCTTCCCTATACCTTAACTTGAAGATCTCTAAATAACTTTGTTTGCTAACAGGCCATGAACATTATAAGATTGGTATCCAGGAAATGACCTATTGGTGGTTGGTAAGTAAATTATGGTAGCCATCTCCATCTGAGAGTTGTCCATCTTGAGCTAAAGAGTCATGCATCAATGAACAGATGTATGCTCCAAGATCACAAGATTAATTTGCAGATTATAGACCACAACACACCCATGACCAGTTAAGCCAGCATCAGTGTGCAGAACCAAGCCTCACTGTGTCTCCTCTTCACAGATTCCTTTGATGATGTTTTCATAGCCAGGAGAAGAAAAGAACCTGTTGAGTATGAGAAGCGGACAGGTGACAAATGAAAAGGGAGTGTGCTCAGATTTATGTTTCCATTACTACTACACAGTTACACTAAACTACTAGCAATAGGTGTGAACTGCAATTCAAAGGATACCTTTCAAACATACACCAATGTGATGATTTAACAATGGGAATACTGTCATATCCAGGAATCTTGTTAATCATAGATGTGTCGTTTATTTTTTTCCAGAAAATCATTTACAAATTTTATTATATACAACAAAAAGATGTATACTGTCCACGTGTAAACCATTATATATAAATATGGGGTGAAAAGGCAAAGCCTAACACAACCAATAATCCATTTCCCCTGATCTTTCACAAAATACAAGTTCTTATCACCATCCAAACATGAGAATTGTTCATTTCCACTACTGACACTGTTAATGCTACTTTCCAGTTCTGATTTGAAGCTAGTATTTTAAAATGACTAGAAGTTCACACAGTGATTATCGTAAACATCAGATGGACTTGGACAGCATTTAAGGCTATTACTGTCACTTTAAGGTTTAATATGCCATGTGTCAAGTTTACATGACTTTCACCAATTAAGTTAGAACATTATGATATATATGTCAAATGTACTTGAATTGCACTAAAAAAAGTCAAGTCTTATATCGGATGTTAGTAATTTCATGCCATTAGTCATTTTGTACTATCCATTTCGTACCTTAATTTACGGTCATTTCGTACCATAGTATCTTATTCTTTTCATGATCATGGTTTGCTACTTCTTATTTTTATTGAATAAATATTAAAGTTAGCAAATGTTAATAAATCGTTAGCTCTGACATGTACATGCGTTCAAACCTATTGACAATATGTCTATTATTAGGTTAATTCTGAAATTCAGCTTTTTATGTGTTTATAAATGCTGGGAAAGCAAATGATTTGGTGTCTGGTACTTATTATTATTAACATTTTTTTTTAAACAAAATTTAAGAAAACAAAACGAAACTGTTCAGAAAATACTCGAGACCATCAAAATAAAACAAATGACGTCACACTTGGCTGATGACGGCTGGTGCTCACATCATTTCACTTGATATAAATATATTTATAATAAAATGTACATAATAAACAAATAACTATAAAACTATAAAAGATTAGCGCAAAAATTATTCTCAGTCTCAGACCATTGAATTCACTTTTTTGAACATATGTGAAGGCTATTGCTATATGAAGACCTCCGCCCCCAACCAATCTTATATAGGATAACCTCCTTAAGCTTAGCATGTTACTGTCGATAGATTCTCTTTCTGATCAAAGGGTGGGGTCTCACCTCAATATATTTGGCACAACACCACTATCTTCATATTTTAATATTATATAATCGTGGAGTTTTATTTTAACAAATGTCATTTCAATTTTTTTTTTAACCTGAATTAATTATATATATTAATTCATAATATTTTAATACTTTTTTATTTTTCGCTTTTACCTCATTAACAACTTCAGTATATACTTGATATATATTACCACTTTGGTACGAAATGACTATGGTACGAAATGACTATGATACGAAATGACCAATTAACTATGGTACGAAATGACCAATTAACTATGGTATGAAATGACCAAATAACTATGGTACGAAATGACTTTGGTACGAAATGGTAAAATTGGGTACGAAATGACTATGGTACGAATTGACTGGATGCCTTCACTACATACCACACCATTCCAGTGTTCACTTCATACCGCACCATTTTAGTGTTCACTACATACCTCACCTTTCCAGTGTTTACTACATACCTCACCATTCCAGTGTTCACTTGAATACCCCACCCATACACAATAAGACACCATTGCCTTTGAGCCTGATAATATATTTTATTCTTCCAATATTTATAATAATAATTATTATTATAATTAATGTATCCATCCAGATGTGGGATCTAACTCAGCTGGCAGAGCGTTCGCCTAATGTGCTTTGACTACAGGATCGAATCCCCTTGATGGACTCATTCTCCGATTTTTATTTTTTCCTTGTTCCAACCAATGCTTAATACTGGTATATCAAGGAAGAGATGTGTGCACCGCGGTAGGTCAATAGGAAGTTTCATTTAAAAAATATAGCAGGTTTCTCCTGATGGGTATATATTTCAGAATTACAAAGTGTTTGACGTTAATTAACCGATGATTAAGAAACCAATGCGTTCTTATGGTGCACAGGCCCGTACGTAGAGGGGGTGGGGCGACGGGTGCGCACGCACCCCCCTAAATCTGTCGAGGTCCGTAAATGCAAATTTGGATTGACGCTAATTTACTAGA
>JAULBS010072788.1:0-21074 GCA_032355785.1 Symmetromphalus regularis | reverse complement strand
CATATAAAAGATCCCTTGCTGCTTATTGGAAGGAGTAGCCTATGTGGTGGCAGCGGGTTTCCTCTAAAGACATGTCAAAATGACCATATGTATGACGTCCCATTGCCGATGATAAGATAAAAATCAATGTGCTCTAGAGATGTCATTAAATAAAACAAACTTTTTACTTTACATCCCGTATTTTTCTCAAAGTACAATGAATAGTGCAACAGTAAAAAACATTTTTTTTGTTTTTGTTTAATGACACTACTAGAACACATTGATTTATTAAACATCAGTTATTAGATATCAAACATTTGGTTATTTTGACACCTAATCAAGTGTGAGCCAGCCACCAATGGGTTTTGAACCACTGTCATCAGCTTGAAAGTTAGACGTTTTACCACTGGACCACATAGGCTTATATCAGTAAACAAAACATTCAAAATAACCCGACCCATCTGTATCCGCTCTTTCAAATTGTGACTGATTGATAATAGACTACTAATATTAGTTTTCAAAGTACGATATCCATAACCAAAAATCTGTCTGAAAGGCTTTTATAGAGCCCATCAACTTCACATGAACTCTAGTTGTCCTTTCCATTTCACTGAGCTACAGGTACTTCATTGGTCCACACAGCATCCCAAGGGAAAACCAGTATGAATGGGCAGATTTAGAGATGGAACAATTAGCTTCCTGTGCCACTGTCCACTACTTGGCCTGGTCAATGGCTGAATGACCATCACCACACAACACCTGCCGGTCTGTGTGAATAACCAGGCATGAACTGATTCAGAATGACCAACACACATGTGCCATGCAGAACATTACTGAAATGAACAGAGCAGGGCAAGTGGGATGTAGCTCAAATGGTAGCGTGTCTGCCTGTGAACCAGTCGGTTGTCAGATCGATCCTTCTCAGTGGAGCCATTTGCAGTTTAGGCTATTTGCCGTTCCAGCCAGTTGTCCACAACTGGTTCATCAAAGGCCATGGTATGTGTTATCCTGTCTGTGGGATGGTACATATAAAAGACCCCTTGCTGCTTATCACAAAGAGTAGCCTATGTGGCGGCAGCGGGTTTCATCTAAATGCATATGATTGATGTCCAATAACCGATGATAAGATATAAATCAATGTGTTGTAGAGGCATCGTTAAATAAAACAAATGTTGAACAGAGCAGTACAGTTTTCAGCAACATCCAGCAATCTCACTAGTTGTTAAGTTAATTCATTATCACATAAGCCAGGGCCCAAATGTGCAGTAGTTGAGCTATTGGACTCATGACTGGTAGGCACTGAGATCAAATCTTAGTCACGGCTCCAACCTATTGCGAGTGCTCCGCAAGGCTTAGTGTGGTAGCAGCATGTTTCATCTCTCCTACTAACACTGACCTATGTAATAAACAGATAGCTTTCTGTGCCCAGCATAGCATGCTTGAATCTTAATTGACTATAAGCATGGAAATAAATACAACCAACCAACCAACCTATCAGTAAGATTAGCTGCATTAGTATAGCATTAGCAATAGCAGATTTTGTCATTTCTACTAACAATAACTTCTGTCCTGTACAGAAAGCAGAGTTGTGTGCCTAGGACAGTATGCTTCAACCACAAAAAAAACCAGAAGCCAAATTAACTGAGCTGACATGCGTGAACTAACCACCTGACAACACAATAAATATCAAATTGCAGGCTTTATATGGCCAATGACCAAAACAGATGTTTATCTTCATATATATAATGTAGTTACCAGATCTTTGCTGCAGATACAGACTGCAGGTGAAACCAAACTACAGTGTGACAACTGTGTGTTAACTGAAAACTGTGTGTTAACTGAAAACTGTATTAACTGAAAACTGTATTAACTGAAAACTGTATTAACTGAAAACTGTACTAACTGAAAACTGTGTACTAAATAAAAACTGTGTATTAACTGAAAACTGTGTATTAACTGAAAAGTGTATGAGGTGATTGCTGAGCTGTAAAAGTCTACACAGTTCTATACACAGGGTCACAGCTTGTCTTACGGGTAGTTCGCAATTTTTTACATTTTTTCTTTTTGTATAAACCATACTATAGAGGGTCATTCACAGCCAGTAGCACACAAATTTACATTACTAATTAAAATGTTGATTGAAATCTTCTAAAAACCAACACTTTATGCATATTAATGTTTAGAGGCTGGAAATATGTACGTGTATGCTCTGTATTTATATAGAAAATGGCAAGGATTATGAAAGACCCATCACTGTCATTTTTACAGCAAAAACACCTGCTTTGATAAAAGATGTTTGACTGTTAAAGTATACATAAAGTATTGTAGTATTTTTAGTTAAAAATATTAATATTTGTTTAAGTTTTATAAATTAAACTTCATTAATAATTTATATTATCAGCAAAAATACACAAAAACAAACATATTTATAATATGAAAGAAGACCCCCAATAGCCAATGTTTATTTTTGTGCTGGGGGTGGGGGGTCGTTAAATAAATAAATAAATAAATCATGAAAGAAAATTGTTATTGGCAATAAAGCAACTCATCTGAACCTAAACAGGGCCTTACAGGTGTCTCAGCTGTTACCAAGCAATGGGATGCCCCTATTAGGCAAACACCTTTGCCACCTGTCAGTGTCCCATTTCAAGGGCCATCATTTGATAAGGGATCATGTTGACGTCTGCATACACATGGCACGAGAACAGCCATTTGTATAGTTCACATGACAGAATACAGTCGTTTGTATGGAAATAAAACAATGGTATTATCACAGACAGAATGACACTGCTGGGCCCCCATATGGTCATGGATCATCTAAATTGTGCGATTTAAATAATGTTAAAAAAAATTATTATAATTTTTGTTTTTTAAAACATCCGAATCATATTATTAAAAATAATTATTATTACTTTATTATTTTAACATTTAAGAATATGAATCATATTATTAAAAATTATAATTATTATTTTTTAACATTTAAGAATCGCAATCATATTATTAAAAATTATTATTATTTTAAAACATTTAAGAATCCGAATCATATTATTAAAAATTATTATTATTATTTAACATTTAAGAATCTGAATCACATTATTGGGGCCCCCTAAATGGATTTTCTGGATCCACCACTGGCTTGGGAAACTTTTGGTTATCATCCAACACACAAGTTTCAGTTATAAATAATCAATACCAATTATACCATCTTGTTTTTAATTAAGTAGGTCTTTGGGTACACAGAATTAGAAAAAATATGTAAAATTCCTAACACTTAAAATTTTCTCTTTTTATACCATCTGGCATTGTTGTAAAATGTCTGTAATTTTTTTAAAAAATAAATTGGATTAAAATTGTACATCAGCAGATTTGTAATAAAAAGAAAAGTAAAGCTTTAGCCTTACAGTTTAAAATTAGATATAAGCCATCAGATGAAAAAGCTACATTATCAATCATAATATGATTTAGAAATGTCACAAACTGAGAGAACACACCTCAAAGATCTTTCAGTATTATGTCATGTAAACATGGCAGGAATTTCCTATTAATATCTTGGACAAGTTTCATAAAAATAGCATCAAATAAATACAAATCGGATATTGTATTTATTATCCAAAAGGTAACTGACCATTAAAGTGATCATAAAATAAAATAAAAAATTCAAATGAAATAAATTAGCTATGTTTGTTTTAACATGCTCATAATTTCATAATTACATGTGAGAGCTTCACAAATTAACTTCATAAAATATTTATTTATCTGTTAACTTTGAAGCACATACATGTATGTATTTGGATAATTTTAAGTGTGATAGTATATATTATGTGCTAAAATTATGTTTTTGTTTAATGACACCACTACAGCATATTGATTTATTAATCATCAGCTATTGGAAGTCAAACATTTGATAATTCTGATACTTAAAGTCTTCATCTCTTAAAAATACAGTACCTGCAATTTTTTTTTTGAGAAGTACCTTTCAAAATGTCCTATGTCAGTCAATTTGTGCCTGTCAAAATGTCCTATGTCAGTCAATTTGTGCCTGTCAAAATGTCCTATGTCAATCAATTTCTACGTTGAAGCACACGCCAAACATCACGTTTTTAGCAGCAAAACAAAATTCAATTTACACAGTTAAATGTGTTAATTTCATAAATATCAATTGATATCTTTTAATGATACTGATGAGGGAAGGGATGGGTGGATGTAAAAAAAAAATCATTCTGATGACAGTTCAGTTACCGCTAGGCTTATGTAACCATATTTGTAATCTGGAAACTACTAAAAATATGTATTTAAATATATAGCATCAAACTAATTTGACACAATTGATTTGATTTTCTGTCGGAACAAATGACTGCTGATATTAAATTAATGACTGTCAAAGCTTGATAAATTGTAATTCTGTTAGGACAATGTCTAAGTCTCACCTATTTTTAAGGACTAAAAGTTATATGGCCATTCCCTTCTACAAAATACAAGATGTTTTAAAATTAACCAGACTGTTGCTAAGTAGGCCTACATTTAAGTCAGTATGTGCATACAATGTACATCATTTCCTGTTTCAAGGTTGTATTTTCAAGAGGATTGGTATCCGACATGTATTTTTATGTTTAGCATCCAAGGTTAGTGTGAAAATACACATGTGCCATTTAAACCAGTTTTCCATGATAAATATACATCAAAGTGTGTGGAATGAACTTTCCTGTTCATAGAAAACTGCAAATAAAAGTAGACACTGATTATTAAAAAAACGTGCATGACAAACAGTGGGCATCTGCTGTTGTCTACATTTGTATGTAGCAACCCTTGCAATTAAGAAAAATTAATGTCCACGACAAAATAAATGTTGTGAGAAATAGTGTCCACAGCAATTTTAATTTGCTAAAAAAAAATGTGTATACCTTTTAAAAATCTATATATACCTGCATAAAAAAGTGCCGCAGAGAATGGCAATCTCCACAGCATTGTCAACTGTTGATGGGCTCTTTCAGGGGTTGCTATGTAGTGGTCACTTTTTTAGGCAAGTGTACAAATTAAGATATATTTCCGGTCAACTGGGGAACTAGTAGCCTAGAAAATTTAATCCTTAAAACAAAAAACCATCTACTGTTTTAAATATTTACTTAAACATTTCATTTTATAATAAATATTTAGAAGTTTCATGATAAAAAATGTATGTGAGGTTACTACTTAATTGTATATTTCGGATGAAGTAGTTATGTTTTTCTATCTTTTCAGGATGAGGACTATGTACTGTTTGAGCATATGATTAATTGAGTTTATAAACACAATGTTTACAAATATTAAATAATGGATAGACATTTTGTTTTGCTGTTGTAGTGAAGAGGCATGAAAAGAATACCACCACAGTGAGGTATAGACAATTACAATATATAAACATAAAAAATTTCACTTGTTTTGGAACTGCTGTATCTGCACCTCAGAACAGTGATAGTTTCTATTAAGGATGGCGCTTTATTAAAGATTCCTTTCCAACACAAGTTCATCTATGACGTGGGTGCTAAGAGTTCACTCAGTGTATCCTTATTGAATTGTACTGAATGCAGCTGATTCAGTACAGTGTCTAGAAGGCTACAAGTAAAATGCATTGCTTCATGGCTTCATGTAGTAAGACATTAAACTCTCAACCTGAAGGCAGTGGTTCAAAACCCATCAGAAGGTGACTCACACTTGTCTACTTGTCCAAATGTTTGACATCCAACAGTCGATGATTAATATATGAATGTCGTATAGTGGTGTGGTTAAACAAAACAAATAAAATTGCTTCGTGGCTTACACAACACTCACTGGGTCAGTATCAAGAACACTCAAGATACAAAGGAAAGGACATTGTTTATTCATCAGCTGTTAGGTGTCAGGCATGTGGGCCCAGTTGTTCAAAGCAAGGTTAAGCTAACCATGGGTTAGTTGAATATTTCAAAACCAAATTATAAATCACTGCAAATAGTTATTGAAGAGAACTTAGTTTATTATTGCCTAAGCCTAAGTTATCCATAAATAATCAAATCAGAAATATATTTGAACTTTCTATAAAAATATTTTAAAAAGAAATATTCACCTAACCCATGGTTAGCTTAACAATGTTTTGAACAACTGGGACGAGATCTTCCAGAACAACCTAGACTTACTAGTCCTTTAACCTAGAGTACAATATTTAATACTGTTATAAAACAAACCTCACTTTAGTTTACTTTGTTGTGATACTAATTTAAAAGGGTGAAATGAGTAAAAAAAAGTATAAAGAAAAAAGGTGTTACTGCAACAACCACATTAAGTCGCATCAAAAACATTTTTTTTTAAACAGGTTAAAATAATCCAATGTTATAAATAATTATGTGTATACAGATAACATTCGTGGATAGCATACACCCTACAGAATATAAGCCTATGTTTACACATGTATAGAAGTTGAATGACAACGAATACAACACACATATATGACTATGTTAATGGACATATCTAATTAAAGTGTGTCAATGCCATTTATTGGTGCTCCTAAGGTTAAAAGGAATTCAATCTAGTGACCAGCTGGATGATCAATAGTGGGGAATGAATGATACCACTGCTATGCATAATTAAATACATGTACATGGAAAACAGGAAGAAAACTAATATTAATAAAATCCAGGCACTTTGTTTAATTAGGGTTATTATGTGATAAGTTTTCCAATCAGAAGACTTTCAAGGTACAAATCTAACATAGTAATGCTAGGCCCCCGTCCATTATTAAGCTCGAAGGATGATTAAAATTGGCAAAATCTACACTTTCATCTAGATCATAATGTAAAATCATACTGACCCAGATAGAGAAACACCTGAATTTACAGCCTTCATACAGGAAATGACACCAGAATTCACAGCCTTTTATACTGTTTGAATGTTATACTGTTGTGGACCACTGACTGGAATGGGAATTAGCCCAATGAATCCAGTTAAGTGTATTATTCCAGTCAGCCATAGCACCATAGAGATCTACCAATGAAAGTGGAGAACATTTTGCTATCAATTAATTGTGAAACCAATGACATACATTTTATCTCCTTGTTTCACAGTTAAGCCTGTAAATAATGGATAGGGAAAACTGGGACCAAAAACTTTAACTTGCTGTATATGTTCATGTTTATGCTGAAGATACGACATTAACTTCTCTTGATTTCCTGTAAGGCTTGTAATAAATAGTCAAAGATGATCACATTTCAGACACACAGTAGACACGAGAGACTTTCATTTCAGAACTGGAAGATTATAGAAACTGTATCCCGGTTTCCCCATCACAGCACAATACATGTAAATCAGGTGATACACTGAAAAGTGAAGAAAAAAAGTCATCAAAATACATTTTTTATGAACCATACTTAAAAGTAGACCTTCACTATGATCTTTCTACCAAGTATACAAAACAATCATATAAATATAAAAAATAAAAATAAATCACACAGTATGTTATTATATATTTTAAGTAAAATAAACAGAAATATTTTAATTTTCAATATGTTTCAACTTAGATATTAAAACTTATTTTAGTAAAGACATTTTAGATTAAAGTGATTCCAACCAATTTCACAGTAGGAGATATGATTAACCTAACAAATGTAATGTGATTTGATACAAATGCATGTTCTATCTTCACAAAAACCATTATCAAAAGGAAAGCTTAGAAATCAAACAGAAATATGTACAAAGCATGGCTTAGTGAAACACTAGGGTAGAGAAATGAAAAATATTTCACTTGTACGATCAGGAAGTGTAGTCTTATTTCAGCAACCTGAAGACAATTACAACAAATTATCTGCTCAATGTTTCACTTGGGATTGGAGATAAACCATGAAGACCTTTTTACTGTTTCCCACAAAATAACAAATTAATACAGTACTTACATCCAGGAACAAAACAGAGAAATCCAATTATAAAAAACACCAAGCAGTGAAGTCCTAGAAAGAAAAAGTATGAAACTTCTAACGTCAAAATTTTATCTGATCCTATATAACATGTTACCGGATCAACTATTATTTTTTAAACTTTGACAGTATTTCTCATACAAATTTATGATTCACAATTTGAAAAAAAAAACCCACATTTTATATAATAAACAATGTTTAAAAAAACAAAACATACCTCCTGCAGGGGATACTGCTACTCCAATACCAGTCAAAAACAGAACTGAAGAGAATAAATGTACAACATGAATAACACATACCTCCGAAGTACATGACTGTTTAATTAATAACAAGTTTACAAAACACTTAATATTATATAATAATTAAAATACATATTTTCAATGAAAACAATATACATCCATGATGATGGTAGTCTAAAAGATGTAACAGTGGCGTAATCGCACTGTACTTCAATCAGATACAGATAACAATTAGTTTAGCAAACATTTTATATTAGGGGCAACCACAGATTTTGTATTTTGAGGATGTGGCACCAATACTATCTATGTATCTGTTAATTCTAAGACAACAAATATAAAAGGTGATTGGGGAAAAGGAGGTGTGATTGGGGGAGTGCCACTCCAACCCCTGCAGATAACTTTATAAAACATGGCCACAAGATTTCAAATTTCATGTGAAACACTTTTTCGGTTCTGTCTTTTGGATCATGGGAACCCATCGGAAACTATTTTTAGGTTCCATGAAAATAAGTCATGTGAACATGAAAATCATGGGAAATAAAATTTCAGTTTCGTGATTTTGATGACACAGTACCAACATGCTACGAGTAACGATTGTTACCATGAAATCCTATGGCCTGATGTGCACTGCCCTGTAACAACCAGAAAACATTTCAGTCATCAGTTAACATTTTAATCAAATTAACAAAAATGTGAAAGATTAGAAAGATCAAGAACGATGTACATAAAATTTACTTACTTATACCCAAAAGTGTCAGCACAAAAGCTCCTATAACAATTTTCCAGTTTTCTCTAATCTTTGGATGTTGAAGCCATCTGTTTTAAAAAACATTACACCACTTTATAATTGTAGCAATCTTTTTTTCATTTTTTTTCAAGTAATATGAATGTTTGTAGCAATTTATAAAAATATATTATAAAAAAAATCTACCAAATCTATAGCATGTTAAGAGGCTTTACTCCAAAACAATATTTATCTTCACCGAAATTATTATGAAGAAACTAATGTGTGAGGCAGTTGGACAAACAATATCCTGCATTTTTTTTTAAATTGAAATTACTTCCAAATAAAACTTTAATTTTTATTTTATTATAGTTGATTCCATAAATGTATTTTTGTTATTCAAAACATTAAGAATAAGATGAATGTCAGGATATATAAATTATAATGCAATGATTAACTCCCATTAAAACAAATAAAATTTTAACGTTCTGTGATGTAACTTTTAAAAATGTAAACATGATAACAAATTAATATAAATAAACTAGAAAAGTTGATGCCACTGGAAAAGAACAGATGTGTCTTGAGACTTTTGTGAGCATTAGACAAAAATAAACTATTGAAGTTTTATTATAATTTGTGTGAACTTGTCCTTCAACAAAAATCTTTTGACAGATTGCAACTATCTGAGACCTCGTAGATGTAAGATTTTTATAAGTTTTGGACAGTTTCTTCACAGATTTATGTCTGATCCAGTAAACTATAAAATAGTGATTACCCGTAATTTGAGGATCTGACTGAAACGTCAGCTTGACTAGACCACGGGGACTGTGACTGGTGTGACTCAATTTCAGGAACATCAAATGAACTAAAAAAAAAAAAATGTTAAAATATATGCAGTAGACCGGTAAAGTATCAAGATCATATTTAAACAATAATTATCTAGTGATTAATAACTATCGCTAAATATCCATGATTTGTTTAAATCTGTTATAAGTAACTTAACCCTGATCTGGATTTTGCTAACTCTGATTTTACAACTCTGGGAATCAGGGTAAATTCCCAAAATGCTGAGTGATCTTCTTCACTCTGTTAAGGAGTATATTTGTTTTTTCTATCTCTCTATGTTGAACACTGATAAATGCATTTTACATGCATTAATAATTTATGTCTTACAAACATTGACAATTTATGTTTTATCAACACTGACAAATGTGTTTTTGTGAACCTGCAACTGATGTTAGTTTTTACCTCAGCAACTGTCTTCTAGTACTCCGCTTATTACCATCGGTTTTCTCTAGCAGTGGATCTTGTTGATCTCTTAACTGAAAGAAACAACCTGAATGTTAGAAAGTTCAACAAACACATGTACATGTATGTGTACATATCATATACTAGTATATAACTTAATTTATTAAATAAAATATTCCTCACAATTCACTAACACGGTCTAAATTTTATCACTGAAAACCTGCACATTTTCTATTTTAAATACTAGACTAGAACTCCATTCAAAGAGTAAAGTGTTTGACACATTCTAAATAAATGGCCATACCCACTGCAAGTCTGATGCATATTGATTTCTTAGAATAGCTCTTGAACAACACTGTTATTCTAAGTGTTCTTCAACAGTTTGAAAGGAAAATTCCATTTGAGTAAGATTTGCAGCCATATAAAATGGTTGTTTTCACAATTTTGATAAAAAAAAAAAACACCTTTTGTTTTCATTTTTACTAATTTTAGTGAATAACACAAAAGATGGCCTCATTAACTGACAACTTTTAATACACTTCACAAAGCTTTCATTTATCAATTGGGTGGAAAATCATACAACTAACACATATCATGTTAGAAAGAGTGCAAACGTGTCATATACAAGACATTTTCAAAAATCATATGCTATGGAAAGACTTCCGAATTTTCCCTAGTTCAGGAACATACTACTTATTGATTAGTGTGTTCAGTTTGCGATGTATTCAATGCAATGGTGCTACACCCTGCAATTTGCTGGGAAAAAATGCTTTGATTTCCGACCAAAACATTACAAGAAGTATCTAGATATACATTGCTGGCACTAAAGTCTGTGCACCTAAGAATTTGTGATATTTTAAAAGCAAAATCATAAAAATATTTGTTTTACAGTCATACAGTTGTGGAACAGTAAACACCTTATTAGTGGTAACGTAAAAGTTCTTATTTTTTAAAACTCTTGCCATGAACACTTTATTGGTGACACTCCCAGTTTTCACTAACCTGTTTAATGGCACATAAGTCTGCACACTACCATGAAAACATCTGTATGACCCACTTCCGATGACATCAGCAGAAAAGGTCATATATCAGTATCACCATGGAGGTCAATTAACATGACATATAACATATAGTCTGTTTTAATTTCTAAATAATTTTAGAATAAGTTCCTTATGAATGGTGGTCCTTGAACTTTACTTTTTGATACCAGCAAATAATGTGAATAAGAAAGTTAATGTTAACAAATGGCAAAAAGTTGATCACTTGAGATATCGCTAAACACAGTATACATTCATTTATATTTCAACATTATTGTTGCATTGACAATGAACCAGATTTATGAAATAAACTATAGCTAAAGTGAGTCATGTGATCACCATTAATAGATCAGAAGCCATTTTCAATTTGGACGTGTCAGACAGAAGGAAATTTAAATGTTTCACTTTTATGTTGTTTGGAGATTCAGTGGTTTCTGTGATTTATATAATATACATTTTCTATAAACTCTTATAAGCTAAACAGTTAAATTGTCTGTTGAATGGGAATTATTTACTTGATACAATGGTAGGTTCTCCGACAGTGGTTTCACTATGCTTACAAAAGCATGCTATTTGTGCATTAATGCAGTGTTGTATTGAATTAAACTATTAACGATTACACTTTAATATATCTTTATAATCAAGATGAGTTAATTTTATCATATTTGGAGAACTTAAATAATAGTGTTTTCTTGTTCATTTACATACATGAACGCTTATTTACGGAAACAATGCAATGTAAACGTGTTGAGACTTTTGAATCACGCAGATTTATGAGGCATGAGTGTACAGTAAAATTGCCAACTTACGCACAAAATGACTTATTACATCCCATTTCTGATTTCACAAACCCTAGCTCTACTCTAACCCTAATCAAATGGGGTAAATTGGGAAGACTTGCCCAAATGTGGTACATTATTAGGGCCTATACAACTTTCCATTCCTTAGCCGGCTTAGGCCTAATTATTTAGCATTTTGGAAAACTAACATGCACGTATTCACGGTATTGCCCATCAGTTTTTGTTTCGCTCTTTTTTTCTTCCACATCTTTCAACTTATCTGCTTGCAAAGGAGGTGATACTTTTGTTGAGCCATATAGACGAATGATCTCATCATCAGCTGATCCGAAATCGTTTTGTGCATCAGGCTGACTGCTGTTTGCAGTCATATTCACATTTCATGTTTTCACTATAACGTCCTGCTTACAACATTAACAAAAATCGCTTCAAACAAATACAAATATTAACTATTATTCTGCAGATCATCTTGGAAACCGGGGTGGGGCACGTCCCAGAGTATATCCTTCTATACTAAATAATCTTTAAATTAGTACAAAACATCTTTAGAATTGTACTGAAATACTAATTTTCATTTATCGATGTTATATTAATATCAGATGCTTCTCATGCTTTAAGGTCAACTCAAAATATACTGGTCACAAAAAGTAGGGGATATTCGAATATAAAAGTGAAAATTGAGACAATATAAAATAATTCACATGCGTAAGATAAGGATTTCATCGGTATAATTATGCAGCAAGGTCATTGCCTGAAATACCCGATTGACGAAACGTCCAAAGGGATGTAGGCCCTACAGTTAAAAGTCACACATGACCAGTATCGTTTAAGACACCGTCTAGTTGCGACTACAACGTTGCAACGACGTCGCATGCTCCTGATGAGATGACCAACAGTCAACTGAGGAATCTGCTGCCACACTTCCTCGAGTGCCAATCCTAATTCCTGAATGTGCTGACTTGTTTACCTGCTCTCTGGATCAGCTGTTATTGAAGTTCCGTGGCATTCTGTTTACGTTCACGGAGAGCTGAAGTAACCAGGAGTCTGTCTTGCCACCGGGTCGTTACCCTAGAACGACCGCTACGGGGTCTGTCACCAACACGACCTGTTTCGGTACCTCTGCCACAGTGAAACATTCATTTGGTGTACGTTTGATTACTGCCGGCCTGGAGCATCCCTATGACCCTGATTCGTTCATTTCGCTCAAGTAGACGCATCGTTATCACTACAGTAATGACCGTTGGGATGCTGTCTATGCACCTCTTTATACCCGATGATGTATGTGCAGCAAGAGTTTTTAACATCGAACACTGAGTATGAAAATCTACCAGCTACCTCGGACGTGTTTCATTTTGGATACCACGAAATCTGCATGTGCCTTTATTTGACCTACTTGTGACATATAGGCACAATCGGTTCTCCTACGAAATGTGCTAATCACAATTAACATACATATTGTATACTGAGTTTTATCGTCTGATGAGAATGAATATTCCCCTGCTTTTTGTGACCAGTATAAGTATTTCAGCACAACTTTATTGGACAACCCCTAAACGCATACTCCCACGGACCCTTGACCTAATTAATTTCCAAACAAATAATTAATTTTAAATATAAACATTTGATTTGTTAATAGAAAATCAAATACTTCACTCAACTACTTACATAATCATCGCATCTCGCTTATTATCAATATTAAAAAAAAAAAAAAAATGAATTATGCTCACGAACAAATAAATCGAAAAAAAAATATAACGTGTTTTTTCCGTTGAATGTGTGACGTATATATTTTGTGTCACGTGATGGGTAGTCCCCCGTTAGCCGTTATTTTAAAACTTCGGAATATTTTTGTAGCTGCAAAAACATTTCGTACCAATTTATTTCCACCCACGAGAATTCCGATCCTGAAATTTGAAAATTTTAAATATGAAAAAAATCGATCGACTCCACATGGAATACCCTATACCATGGTTCAGTTACAATGTCTTGTGTGATATGAAAACGAGATCTAATATAACAAATGGATGTAAATTTCATTCGAAATCAATATTTAGGCCACAAAGCCCTTTAAATTCCCTGGGACGATGCCTTTAAAATAGGGCAATTAAGAAATGTCAAGCTTGATAGCAATCATCAGTAATTAACAGCTGTCTAACGTCAGAAACTCGGACTACTAAAAGTTAAACTTTCTCAAAAGCCTCCTTCCCCGGACCTCTCCACTTCCAACATTAAGGGTGCTGCTTTGAATAGCAGAACAGTCGCGTTTTGGGACAGAGGCGTTACAAGTAGGGGTAGGGAAGACAGGAGACAATACCCCCCCCTCCCCCGGGCACCACATACTCCTGGCGTATGACATTAAGAAGGTGGGGTCGAAAAAAAGTGTGTTCTTGCTATCCGGGTGATAAAAACACCACTTTTGGGACAACTATATTTCAAATCTTCTCAATGTAGCTTATGTTAGGCCCGTAGGATCGACTTTAGAAGTGGGATGGGTTGGGGACACTGACTGATCAGGTGCAAACTATATCAGATTTTGGTTACAGCGGTAAACATTATGTGACAAAAAAAAGTCTCTCAAGTGGGGACACATGTCCCCCCCCCCTTCCCCCAGTTCCTATGGGACTATGCATACATAATACATGTATTTTCAAAATAGCCCTTAGGCCTACAATAATCCAAAAATTTTATTTAGGCCTATAATAGCTAATTTAACGTATCGAATGCCACGGAGCAGTGTTTTTGAAAGTGTGTGTATGTGGGGAGGGAGGGGTGGTGGTAGGAGCATCGATTTGGAAAAACACAAAAACAAAACAATAAAATAAAAAATAAATAAATAAAACCAACACAAAAAACACTTTAGTGATCTTTTTATTAGTTGTCCGCTAAAATGTTGTCCCAGACATGGCCGAATGGGTAAAACATTCTCCATGACAGAATTGTGATAGATGAACATTTAATAATTATATATAATTTAATTTATATAATATTTAATAAATATTTCGATTTAATAAATGCTTGGAGATGTTTTATTAATATATAAATATATATATAATTGATAAATATCCAGGGTCGTACCCTCCAGAAACTACACATCCTCGGACTAGTCACAAATTTGTTTATATAAAGTTGTGCCCACCCCCGGATTTTGATCAGGGTACCGCCCTGATATCCTGATTCATTTTAATATTAAAAAAAATAAAATAATAATAAATTCAAAACTACTATTAATTATGGGCCATTTCCATGTTATTTAAATAATAAAAGATCGTGACCTGACGTGGGAATAAGAAATAAAAGAGATTTTTCATTCATTCATTAGTTTTTTTCCCATTTAGTTCAAATTAAAAATTCAAATATTAATAGTATAAGGGAAACAACTCCAATTATCCAATTGTTAGAAAAAGTCAATAAAGACCAAGTCACCGTTACGGGAAATTATTGTTTAAACAGTGACTTTTTGAGTGCTTATATTTTTTACCCTTCCCTACCAACAATGCCAACTATAGACAAATAAGGTTTTCATTTCGTATGTCTTCATATACTTAACTATTTATTTCTTAGAGCAATTACTTAAATAACTTTTACTAGCAATAATTTGTTCACTTTATGGTCTAAGGGGAGCAACTCCATTCAGTCATCTATGGTGTAGTAATGCTATCTTTATATTACATTTGTAACAGTAATAGGATACTTAAAAATAAAATAAAATAGAGCAGACAAAAACACCGTATCTATTAGGCACCCACTCCCACCAAACGAAAATAACATCCATTCTCGATTCACATCCTTCCGTAATATGAAATATTAAAAATTAATTATTAATTAATTTCAATTTCTTTGCTCAGTGGTGTTATGGAAACAACTATTAAGTATCAACTATTTTTAGACATGAAGATGTAAAATAGAGTTATCTCTATTAGACCACTATAATCTATATGGTTATTTTTATTGAAGTGACACTTTTGTTTCTTTTGAACAGTTCTTAGTAAAAACAATGGAATTTCACAGCTTGTAAAATTATTAGCGTTAGCACCTCACATAAATTGGAAATATATTGATTAATTTTGATGCTTCAATAATAATAATTATTTTTTTATATAGGCATTACATTATGTAAAATAGAGTTATCTCTCTCAGACCATTAACGCCGTACGTAATTTTTTAATTTATGTTAACCCGAACAAAATACTTCTAAACAGTGACGTACACTTTTTTATGGGCGCAACATTTAAAAAAATTAAATAAAAAATACACAGAAAATCTCCCAATGTTAGAACATCGTACAGAATTCTTCTCGCTAATTTGTCATACCCTCATGTGGGCCTAATCATTATTATCGGTGAATTTTATAATGCCCATTAATAGCGTGATTTCCCGTTTGAAGATGCCAATACTATAATGTTCAATAACTGGCGTAAAAAAATCATTGACTTGGGCGCAGAAAACCCACGCTACGCCACTGCCACATATATACATGTTTTTGTTCTCAAGGCCGGCGCAGCTATTTAAATAAAGGGAGAGGACGGAACAGGGGCGCCATCAGTTATTTGAAGAGCGCCTACACCGTACTCAATAAATGTAAAACATTAAAATTTTAGGGCTCCTATTGCCGCAGATTATTGGATGGGTGGGGAATGCTCGTCGGGTGCGCAGGCTCTGGTTCTGAATGCGGAGCATTTGGCAGTTGCTTGAGCAGGCGGGGTAGTAGGTTCGTACGAAATTTATAAGGGGTTAGTTGCCCCGGTCCTCCTTGCCAGAGGGTCTCCCCGCACCCCCCGACTAAGGACTTCCACTATAAAAATAATTATAAAATTAGTTCTATTTATTCATTTTAGTTAATATTTTGGGGGTGCCTAAACACCGGAAAGGAATGGAAAGGAGCCAGAAAGGAGGGGAAAAATGGCAGAAAGAAGCAAAATGAGGCGAAAAAAATAATAAATACTGTTAATGTTTATTTAGATTTCTTGTTTTGTTTGAAATTTTCTAACACGGTTACAGGGAAAACATACCGCGCGGCACCATATGGATAGTTTTCATTTTGTTTTTAATTTAATGTCATCAAACCTTACCTTGTATTATGCTAAAGTTAGCTTATTTTTCTTCAAAAATATAATTAAATATGATTAAAAGTATTTGTAAACAGAACTTATGGTATAGATAAGATAACGTAAAGGGCTCAATTTTCGCATCGATAACTTCAATATTAACTGCAGTGGTAACTTGATCATAGTATCAAAATGTTGAGCAGAATCTGAACTTGGCGACTGAATAGGGACGCCATTAGTCATTTGAAGGGTGCCTATAACGTACTCAATAAATGTAAATTGTGTCGCAAAAAAGGGCGTCGCTAATTAATGGAGGATGAAATACCCCTCATTTTGCTTCTTTCTGCCATTTTTGGCCTCTTTTCGCTCCTTTCTGTCTCCTTTCCGGTGTTTAGGCACCCTCATTTTTTAATTTATTTGTCATACACCTAATTTAATTTCTATGTTGAAGGGCCCTCGAACCTGAAGTGCCCCGGGCCAACTCAAGGTCTAAATCCGGCCCTGCCTACACCTATGCAATGTAATTAGTTCCTCGAAATAACCTTAGTGCCTTGTCATTTGACCTGACATATATGCCCATATTTAGCAGACAAGGAACTATTAAGAGGAAAGTGTTTGTGTGATGGAAACGACCAACACACAGAACTGTTTTTCTTATTTTATTTACAAATTGTTACGCTTTCGAAAGGAAACCAATCTATTCGCCGGTTGAAGGCCACGCATCTTTGCTGTTTCAAACTCAAAATGCCAACGTTAATTGTTTTTACAAATCTCCCAAAGAGCCAGATACCTGAAACGTATCTCGATGAAACCACAAAATTCATTGCCAAGATATTGAAAAAACCCGATGGCGTAAGTACTTTACTGGATATATTTAGGAAACCGTCTGTTTGCCCTTTACTTGGCTTGTTGAACACAAACGCGTTTCTCGCCAAGTTACTGGGTCATTATAAATATAACAGAAGCGGAGTAGTTAGTTAATATTTTGAGAGATAGTGGAGCATTTAACGTCAAGCGTATCAGTGTAAAATACTGTAAATAACTTTAGGTTTATTTTGTATTTAATAGTTATACATAATAACATGAGGGTAAAATTAAATGGCCCTTTTCTTCCTGCTTCTACTGTTTGTATATATATCCTCATAGTTGTCATAATGGATTATGTAATTATATAAAATTATATTAAATATATTTAATCAGTTATTAGTTAATACATAGTTAAAGAGAGGGAATTAAAAAAAATAGGGACAAAAGATCTAAATTACTTCCCCATAGTAGTTGGTCAGATTCTCTTATTTCATGTAATGTTTTTCATATATATCTAAACTGACAGCTATTAATTGCTCCAGAAAATAAACCCATATGATTTGACCAGCAGTAATAGTATGGCATTAGCAGATATTACTAAAAGTAAAACAAAACTAGAACAACAGTATACTACTTTACTAGTAGTAGTAGTAGTATACAAAAATATATAAAAATATGATAAATGTAATAAAATAGAAATAATGTCAATAGCACAGGCTGTAGGATTTCATGGTAACGATTGTTACCGGTAACGTGTCGTTACTGTGCTGGGGAAACTACGGAACCGAAATTTCGTTTCCTGTGATATTAAGTATTTACGGCAAAAACACAAAACCTTAACACTAACAGTAACAGTTCAAGTTAACGATCGATTACATTATTTTACTCATCTACCTGTACCAAACACAAGGCAATTAAAAAAAAAAAGTTTTAGAAACGTTCAGTTCTGTTGTAGGCCTACGTTGTTCATCTGCCATATTGTTACCTCCAAGCGCAAAGCATTCTATTGTCAAGTTGGTGCGAGTGTAGTAAATACAAATGATTTGTTTTGAGCACGTTTTAGAGCAAATAATCATGGCATCTGCGCCGAAGAATAAAAATCGTCAACTGTAACACTGAAAACATATACTCCTACTAAATTTAATTAAATATTTCAAGAATGGGTACCCATCACCAATTTTATGGAACCGAAAAACAGTTACCCATGGGTTCCCATGAGTGCCAGGCACGGAACCCAAAATGTGTTTCGCATGAAATCTGAAATCTTACAGCCTGAAACTGCAAATGGGTCCACTGAGAAGGATCGATCCGACAACAGAACCACTTCACAGGCTGACTAGGACTGAATCACATGCAGACATACTATAACATATTTCATATTAAAAATATGGAAGCAAGTTACATTTATGGATCTATTAAAAGGCAAAGAGTAAAACATTAAGCATTTATAAACCTTGGTCATATAAAATATTTAGGGCAGTTTAATATGTTTGGGTTGTATAACTGGACTATATCAAAATCTAGAGTTAACACTGATTTAACACAGACCAGAGAAAAAACACAACCCTGTCAGCAAGTTGAAGCAAACCAAATACAACTGTAGCCTGGTTTTAACCATGGATTATCAAAACACAAACATGAGATTGACAACACATGTTACCCATGGTTTAATCTAGGTTTAATCAATAGGTTTCCATAACCAACTGATAACCCAGACATATGGAACAGTCCATAAAAGTTTTATAAACATGGACAAGAAGCTGTATTTGTTAAAAGTATAGTTACTGTACAACTTTTAACACAAGTAGATAGAAATTGTAAGTTTGTGGACCACCCTGTCAGTGTTAATTAAAACAATATTCATCATATAATGTAGTAGATGACTCACATACAAACATTTGATAAGTTCTGAATTCACAAGTATTAAAATCAAGAAAACCACAGCAGGCAATCTTGCAATTTAAACAATGTCAGTGGTGGATACAGAAAATCCATTTTTTAAATTGCAAAGTTTATGGGGAGGGGTGGGGAGGCCCGGGCCCCTGCCACTGAATGTACATGTGAACATATACATACCCCTGATCATACACATCTGCCATCAAAGCAAACCTCTGGGCTGCTATCTGGTCAACAACATCTTCTTTCTGTTTGCTGCGGTCAGCAATGGAATTGGCAGCTTCCATGTGCAGACGTGACGCCATATCAGCTTGGTCATGTTGAGAATACAAACGAGCCGCCTCACTCAGTAAACAGGCTCGACTGACACCTAAAATATGCCTCACATAGTAAACAGGCTCAAATGATACCTAAAATATGCCTCACTTAGTAAACAGGCTTTACTGATACTTAAAATATTCCTCCCTTAGTAAACAGGCTCAAATGATACCTAAAATATGCCTCACTTAGTAAACAGGCTCAATTGATAATTAAAACATTCCTCACTCAGTAAACAGGCTCGACTGATACCTAAAATATGCCTCACTTAGTAAACAGGCTTGATTAATAATTAAAACATTCCTTACTCAGTAAACAGGCTCGACTGATACCTAAAATATACCTCACTTAGTAAACAGGCTTGATTGATACCTAAAATATGCCTCACTTAGTAAATAGGTTCGATTGATCCTAAAATATGCCTCACTTAGTAAACAGGCTCAATTGATACCTAAAATATGCCTCACTTAGTAAACAAGCTCAATTGATATTTAAAATATGCCTCACTCAGTAAACAGGCTCAATTGATACCTAAAATATGCCTCAGTACAGGCTCAATTGATACCTAAAATATGCCTCACTTAGTAAACAGGCTCAATTGATATTTAAAATATGCCTCACTCAGTAAACAGGCTCGACTGATACCAAAAATATGCCTCTGTACAGGCTCAATTGATACCTAAAATTTGCCTCACTTAGTAAACATGCTCAGCTAATAGTAAACATATGCCTCAGAGTCATTCCGTATCAAATCATCACCAAAAACATGATTTTTTAACCTAATCTCTTGGATTTTCTCCAAATTTGGCATGAGGGTGCAACTCCCCAAGCTAAACATTCCCCTATTTATTATTGTTTTAAATTCCATTCGGTTGAGGTTTTACAGGTAATTAGATTTTGAACCACTCCGCACCCTTACATTACTGTAGGAAAAGACCAAATTTGAAACAAGATGAAACATGCATTTTTGAGATCAACAAGGTTGTTGTAAACTTGTGTAAAAGTATCAACTTGTTCCCAGAATTGCTTCATCTATAAAATCCTTGTTAAAAAAGGTGAAAAATT
>JAULBS010072777.1:8298-21077 GCA_032355785.1 Symmetromphalus regularis | reverse complement strand
TATATGGGACACAAAAACAAACAGCTTCTGTGCTTTAATAATTACAGTTGCAAATCAAACTATTTAAAATGTGTGTATATGGGACACAAAAACAAACAGCTTCTGTGCTTTAATAATTACAGTTGCAAATCAAACTATTTAAAATGTGTGTATATGGGACACAAAAACAAACAGCTTCTGTGCTTTAATAATTACAGTTGCAAATCAAACTATTTAAAATGTGTGTAAGTGGGACACAAAAACAAACAGCTTCTGTGCTTTAATAATTACAGTTGCAAATCAAACTATTTAAAATGTGTGTAACGATGCCACAAAAACACACAGCTTCTGTGCTTTAACAATTACTGTAAGATTACGACTTTTCCCCATAAAACTGTATATTTTATGTTAACAGTTTCAACACAGATCAAAGATATTTATTTTTTTAGGTCTGATTAAATACATCTTACTACTATGATTAACTTAAATTATTTTCTTTTTAAGATGAGAGTATATTACTCATGAAATGTTGACATACATGTAAGTTAATCTTTAAAATAGTGTTTTTACATTAATTTTTTTAATTTTATCTAATTACCGTTCATCTAAAATGAAGGTATAAATTAAGAAAAATTAATTAGTTTAATTATTAGTGTAGTTGTGGGACACAGTCTGGAACTGAAAAACCAAATTCGTTTTTTGTGGATTTATATAATGAAGGTTTTATTCTATTGTCTTGTACATTTAATAAACTATAACATTTTAACTAAAAATACTTTAAACATTACTTTCTAAAGATTTAAACTTTTTCAAATAAACATATAGATATACTGATACTTTTATTAAATAAACAAAAAATATTATTAGCTTTATAAACTAATACTTGTTTGCTCTACACATCCTCTTAACCATAAAAAAAATCCTTGAATGATTTAAACTTGTGAAAAGTTTCTAAAGCCAATTTATCACTGATTATCCCTAATACAAATCATACATGGAATTAGCATCACACAGGACCTAGCTAACTGAATAGTCGCCAAGGGAAAATCAATACGGGGCATGATTCACTCAGTAATGTACCACTGTCTACACACTCTTGCCACTGGCACCTATTGAAGTCAGACAGACTGCGTGTGATGACTATTCATCTGGGATACAGAACCAATGGCAGATGGTTAATTGCTTTTCACAGAGTAATGATGATCGTCATAATACTACAATGGCAGACTCACTTCGAGAAGCGTCGCCAGCAAACAACACATAAAGGAAAAGTTCTATAACAAGCTTTATGAATCATAAAATTGATTCAATGTCCATACAACTGTAATCTGAGCGAGACATTATATTCCACTTACTTGGATTAATCAGCCATTCTGTTTGCTGACACAAACAAGACTGCTTTCGTTTATAACAGAATTCTGATCTTTTGGAACAAAATGTTTTCACAATCAACAATATTTTTCTACTTTTCTCACACTTTTCTGTTACCCTCAGATCAATGTTTGCCACTACTGTAAATGTTTATTATACAAATAATTAATAACTCTTAACTTAACTTTCAACATTATACAATGTATGGCAATGATACAAGGCTCCCCAACCTTTGCATTGTCAATTTGATCTGAGTGCAATACATTTTTTTTTTAAATAAAAAAATAATAATATTTTTCTACTTTTTACAGTCACACTTTCATGGCTTGTGACATTTACATTAGTATACTAGGACTTAATGTTTTCAAACAGCAAAACCAAATAAACTGATGAAACATATCCAACCTAAATCTTAATGACCATCATAGTAAACCTGATTAGCCACAAAGTATTTTTATATGCATTTTCACATACATGTAGGTATATGTAGGACAGCACATCAAAATATGTTTGATATAATGTCATGAAGCACTGTGTAAAAGCTGAAGTAGCTCAAGTCCACTGATGAAGATTTATTCTGACTAATCACACCTCATCTTGATGCTCTACAAATGAGCTATAACCCAAGCAAGGCTCCTATGAAGTGTGTGTAACTTGATGTATAGGTTTGAGACTACAAATGTATAAATCTCCCTGCTGAACCAAGCAAATGTATTCTCAGGGTTTATCAGTACCAACCCCTGAAATTGCCTGAGGCAACTGGCAATGCTATGAAGACTGCTACAGAGTTTTTCATTCTACGTGGCACTTTTTTGCCATATATAAAAATAAATAATTTAAAGGTCTATTTTTTTCTTATTAAAAATAAAGTATATTTTCTAAACTGAAAACAGTTTAAAAGTGAATGTTAATATTTCACCTTTATTACTGAATATTTTTTCCTTAGCAAATTCGAAATATGTGAACAGTAAAATTGCTGTGAAAAATGCTGTAGATACTATTTCTCCACTGCATTTATTTTACCGTGGACATTTTCTTAATTACAGGGGTTGGTTGCAGTACTAATATGTGTGTTTGGGTGTTGGTAATTGTGGGGAGGAAGCAGGCACTGAGTGAAATCATGTTACTAGTAAGCACCACTATCAAACAGTCATGAAATCAGTGACATATTAACTGCACCAATTAACATTCTTTACACTATTTAAAGAAACTTTTAAAATTGTGTATTTATATCCACAGTTCAAGCAAGTATGGTCTAAAAAGTTAGCTAATAACAAATTTTTTAAAAATAAAAAAAAACCATAAAAAAAACAACAACAAAAAACCCAGTCTACATTTGATGGTGATTGAACCCAATAACTATCAGGGAAGGGAAACTAAAAAAAGAAAAATAGAGCCAATGACGTACGTTCGTTAAGATTCATGTCTCACCAATCTATATGAGAATTAATGGAAATGGTTATTTACTTGTAGTTAACCAATAATCAATGTAAACGAACAATGATGTGGGTTATTACTGAATGCTCAACAATGCTCATTACGTCTGCTACAGACCAGACATTTACTGACAACAAATGTTTAAAATGGAGTCGCACAACTTGACGTGGCCCCTGACCAGTTATTATCTCCACTGATAAGCCAATTTTAAACACAAACTCCTTTCATGACTGCAGACTAAGTTTCTTGTCATCAGTGCTGTCAATGCGAGACTGAGAACATGGCGCCTTATAAAAGCCATCAGATGAGATTTGATTACAATACATGCATTATCTGGGCTGTTAGACAAGACTGGGCTTCAGCCATTAGCAGCTAGACACTGAACTTGATACATGAGCATATGAATGGCTGTGCAAAGTAGATTAACGTCTACAGTTTGAAACAAAGTGTTTCTGTTGTTTGTTATGTCAATAATTTATAACTTTTATCAATTTCCTAAGCTTTATCTTAAAACAAATAAATTATATTTTTCATGACAAGTTTATTTTCTGAAAAGATTTTCAAAATGTAAACATGTACATTTGTTGTTTATTTATGAAAACAACCATAAATGTATTAGTAGTTAATGTAAACCAAACAACATATTTTAAGACAGGAGTTGATATGAGTTTGTTGGTGTGATGGGAAGGGGTTAATGTGAGGGTGTTTGGGTAATGGTAGGTTATGATAACGCAAAATTAGTATTTAATTATTAATTATTTTTTTTGAATTAAAATCTTAAAAGTATAGTATCCTCAAAGAATCAAAGAGGTTAGCTCTAACAGAAAATGGTTACTGAACAATGGCTACTGGCTAATGTTAAAAATGTATCTAATAATATAAGTTTATATCCTGTCCACTAATAAAAGATATGACTTACCTTGTTGGTCTCTCCCATTGTGTTGTTCTTGTTAAATGATTCACATAATGGATTCTTCCATTAGCTGAGTGGCGTTCCTCCCACCTAGAAACATCGTTAATATAAGTATATGTACAAATAAACAGAAAACATATCTATATTCTCATAATATTTAAGCAGATTTGTAATACTGTATGATTCCTTTTTTTTTTTGTCTCTTAAAACCAATCCAAAGAAACTCCAAGCCACCACATAGGAAACTATTTTCTTGTTAGCAGTAACTAATGTTCTGTATGCACTTTCTCACAGACAGGAGAGCACATACTACAATCTTTGATATACCAGTTGGAATGGGAAACAGCACAAAGGGCTTTAATCTTCCTAATTTGGTCACTTATTTTTTTCCTTTCTGAGCATTATTACATGTAGGTCTCTACTAACTACATTAGCTGATATCATTTAAAGAAGCAAAAGGGAACCAGTTTGCAGCTTTATCCAGAAATGTCTGATCCTTTTAATAAACAAACAAAAAGATGTAACAAAACCCTTGGGTGAAGCATCTTGTGAAAGCACGTACATGTACATAAAGGTCTAATAATCTACATGTAAACATTAAATTGAAAAAACTTAATTTAGGCACCCTATTTTAGACATTCTTTATAAATACATGTAGCGAATATTACATTAATTATATTTCGGCTATTATTTTAATTTTGAAGCAATCTACATGCACATGTATAGTCATGATGGAAAAAGTTCATCAAACTTCAGGCAGATGCTCTGCCATGGAGTAATGCCATGCAACTTATGGTTTGAATGATTAGTTGGTTGTACTTATTTTCATGCTTTTATCCAATTAAGGTTCAAGCATGCTGTCCTAAGAACACATCTCAGCTTTCTCTGCTGTCTGTCCAGGACAGATAAAAGGTTAGTGTTAGTAGGAGAGACTAAACCCAGTGCCACTACACTAATACAGCTACTCCTATTGATAAACAAGGGATCTTTTATATGCATTATCCCACAGACAGGGTAGCACATACCATGGCCTTTGAAAAACCAGTTGTGGATCACTGGTTGGTGTAAGTGTTATACACCTACCCAATGCGCCTTGCTAAGCACTCACTCTGGGATGGAGCAGATACTATTAAAAATCCCATGCCTCGGCTGAGATTTTATCCCAGTACCTACCAGTCGCAAGTCCGACAGCTTAACCACTGCACTACAGGGACATGGTTTAAATAACCCAAATAAACAGAATGTCTGAGTGTTCCTAAAAAGGAACAAACCTATTGTTTTACATTAACCTATATCTTTGTTACCTGGTGTGTAATTTAATCATCATACATTATCAACATGCTCTTCAACCAAAATCTACATATAAATACAATGTCTGAGTGTTCTTAAACAGGAACAAACCTATTGTTTTACATTAACCTATTTCTTTGGTACGTGGTGTGTAATGTAATCATCATACATTAACTACGTGCTCTTCAA
The DNA here is from genome assembly GCA_032355785.1 of Symmetromphalus regularis. Taxonomy (NCBI): domain Eukaryota; kingdom Metazoa; phylum Mollusca; class Gastropoda; order Neomphalida; family Neomphalidae; genus Symmetromphalus; species Symmetromphalus regularis. The sequence continues at coordinate 15,898 of JAULBS010072777.1, read as the reverse complement.
GATGTCAACCACCAATGCTTCCTGATGAGAACTCATATGTTTACACAATTACATGTACCAAGTATTGACCTTGCTGCTACACATGTAGTTACTCATCACCTAATGTTTTCTTCAAAGCCTAGACAGAAGCCTCATCAGCTCTTGATATGATCGTAAGCACAATTAGAGCACAGACTGCAGACAGTGTGTTGTATAATGTGTCAACAACGGATCGGTTCATCTTCTGAGCTGGAGCCAAGCCAGTTAGCTTTACCCAAACACTGTATAGTACTCGATCGAAATCCCACACTTTTACAATATCCCAAGAGGATTGATGGTGAAAGATTTGTACAGATTTCATTCACAGTAACAAAAAAACTTTGGTTTGTTTAACACAGTAATCCAGTTTGTCTGAACTTTATACTTCAAAACCAAACCAGATTCTATGTGGTCCAGTGGTAGAACATCAGACTCTCAAGTGGAGTATATTGGTTCAAAACCTGCTGGAGGCTGGCTCAAACTTGACTACGTGTCAAAATTACCAAATGTTTGACATCCAATAGCTGATGATTAATAAATAATTTGTTCTAGTGGTGTTAAACAAATAAATAAAACTAAACCAATGCTTTATTTGTTTAGCAAAATAGAGCTTCACGATAAATCATGTTTGCCAAGAAATTGATATAGTTTAGACCATATATCTGACCATATAACTACAAATATCTGAACATGTTTAAATGCTCATACTTTAAAGGTTCTATAAATACATGTACAGACTATTACATTAATTATATTTTGGCTGCACTTTCTAACTAGAGTTCAAGCTCTCTGAAGATGGAATTTGTATTGCAAACAGACCAGCGTAAAATATGAATTTCATAAATGATTGTTAAGATTTTCTAGCTAACATTAACTTCATTCAATAACAAGCAAGCCTAACATTGTTACATTCTCCGAGACTGATACACGTATATACCTGTAGTGCAATGTCTAAACAAAGATTCATAAACAATGAGAGTTTGTCTAGTGCTACCTTCCAATTTGGAACAAAAGTAAAGTTTGTTTTATTTAATGCCGCCTCATTGGCTTTTGGATGTCAATCATATGGTCATTTTGACATATTTATTTACAGGAAATCTGCTACCACCACATAGGGTACTATTTCCAATAAGCAGCAAAGGGTCTTTTATATGCACAGTCCCACAGCACATACCACAGCCCTTGATGAACAAGTTGCGGACCACTGGTTGGAACGAAAAAATAGCTCAAACTGCAAATGGGTCCACTGAGAAGGATCGATCCAATGACCGACCGGTTCACAGGCGGACCCTCTATCATCTGAGCTACATCCTGCTCTCCAATTTGGAAAAATGCAATACATTTAATAATTTGGCTTTATAAGTTGTTAAAACAGTAGAAACGAAACATCCGAGTTAAAACGTAAGGTTCTCTTCCCCGGAACTACATGATATAGTTACTCCTGTAACAGGTGACAATTACAAGTCACACCCATTACAACGTAAATCATTGGCTAATCCCTATAATAATTCTCCTAGAGGAAACCCACTTTTCAATTAGCAGTAAGGGATCTTTTATATGTGCTTTCCCCAAGATAGGACAGCACATAACATGGCCTTTGAATAAATGAACTGTAGACCACTGGTCAGAGTAAGTGGGTTACACCTAGCCATTGAGTCTTTGCAAAGCACTCACTCTGGGTTGGAGCAAGTATTGAGGTTAAAAATCCCATGACTCGATTAAGATTTGATCCCAATACCTACCAGCCACTAGTCCGATAGCTTAACCACTATACCACCACCAAAACTGGTCTAATACAAAAAAAAAAAAAAGACACATGGATAATCTCACAAATTCCATGCAGTTTATGCTCTTTCATGTCAACGCTTCATTTGATCCACATATTAAAACTGAATTACAATAACTATTTTATCCAAATATTTATAACTCTACAGACATTTATATCAAGCCTGCATCGGCATTGCCAAATTACCATAGAAACAAGCACTACGGTGTAGGAAATATAGTACGTCTACACAACAGCCTAGATAACAATCTAATAGAAACACATCCTGTTACTGTGCTTGCGGTTATACAAGTGCTATGTTTTATAAAAACAGCACAACTACCTTGTAGATCCGGTCATTACATGATGTCAATTTGCACGCAACATCCCATTAGTGTAGAGATAACTGATAATGTGGTATTGGTCTGGTTAATCTCAATTTACAGGTATATGTACTTCCGGAGGTTAATCAAAGTACATGAACAAATACGTACCAGGTAAACGTGCAACATGTTTGTTCAATACTAAGTACTCCGCATACTGGTAAACAAAATAAAGTGTCAATATTACATGGTAACCAAAATAAAGTGTCAGTATTACATGGTAAACAAAATATCAGTATTACATGTTAAACAAAATAAAATATCAATATTACACGGTAAACAAAATAAAGTGTCAGTGTTACATGGTAAACTTTATTTCTAATTTTGTACTTTAACACTAGCAGCAGATCCAGGAGTTCAAACCACCCCTTTTTGAAAACTGACCATAACCTTTAAGGGGAAATGATACTATCGCATGCTATTACATATCTTTAGTCTTAGAACATAACACTATATAATTTTTAATTAACATTTTTAATATGAAACTCAATACATTTCATTGCAGGAGGTGTTACCTGAGATCCCTATAGATTATACAAATTAAAATCTTGACCACTTATACTTAACACACTGTTTGTTTTTTTGTTTAATGACATCAATAAAGCACATGTATTTATTAGTCATTGGCTCCTGGATATCAAATATATGTTAATTCTGACATGTAGTCTTCACAAGAAACCTGCCATATTTTTCCATTAGCAGCAAGTAATATTTTATATGTACTTTACCATGGACCGGAGAGCACATACCATAGTGGGGCACAGGTTTAGACTGGAATAAATTCAATTAGTGAATGAGTCCTCTGAGGATGTTCAATCACTAGTGAATAAATAAGCAAGAAAATATCTCAAAAGTTAGCAAGAGAAACAGCAAATTGCCTGTAAGAACTTTTTGTTTTTGTTTAACGACACCACTATAGCACATTAATTTAAGAGCTACATATCAAGTCATAAAGTACTCTCAACACAAAAATGTCTTTGTACATTGCAGGTTCCAGCTTTACATAAAACAGTAAATATATTGTACATCTCATTTTAACTTACTGTTGTAAGCAGTGTACAAATTCAATATAGGAAAGCCAAACATAACATGCTTTTAAAATTTTCAGAAATAAAGTAAAGTTTGTTTTATTTAACGACACCTCTAGATGACATTGATTTTTATCTTCTCATTGCCTGTTGGATGTCAGTCATATGATATGGTCATTCTGACATATTTCTTTAGGGGAAATCCACTGCAGCCACATAGGCTACGCTTTCTGACAAGCAGCAAAGTGTCTTTTACATGCATTTTCCCACAGCCTTTGAAGAACCGTTGTGGACCACTGGTTGGAACAAAAAATAGCCCAAACTTCAAATGGATCTACTAAGAAGGATCACACAAATCTACCAATAGGACCACCTACATTAAATTCACTTCACGTCTTACACTGTTACATAGGTATACCTGCCAAAAGCTAAACAAACACCTTTAATAGTTTGTTTTCTTTGGTGTGTCCAAATAGGTTTGTACAGTAACAAAATACATGAGAAACCCACTAAACAAACATCTTTATCAGGGTTGTTGGAATTTAAAGTACAATTTCAACATCTCATAGAACAGGTAAATTTTGGATTTTGGTAAAAACTATATTGTCTATATATGGTCAAGAATCAGGGCCGGCACAGCCATTAATCTGTGGCACCCTTTCTTTTGTAACAATATTTATATATTATTTACGTTGTAGGAGCTCTTCGAATGGCGCCCTATTTAGTCTTGTGCCCCCCACCTCCTCCACCCCAATATATAAATGGCTACGCTAGTACTGAGGTCTTCTATCAGTAAACATGACCAAAATGAAGAAACTGGCATTAATGCATTTTGAAAATTAACTCTTCACACCAAACAAGTAATGAACTGTCATAAAGTCATTACCAAGTTGAGAATAAAATATAATAATACTGACAGAAAAGAATGATATCAGAGAAAGACATTTTAAAATATATGTTTACCATCAAGACAAAATAACAAAATTTGCCAAACAACCATGACCCATGTAATACTTACATTATTTGTCTTCCAGATAATGACATTCTACAGCTGAGATATGACAGATTATTCTGTCCCATCACTATTGATCACACAAGTAATATCTCCTCTATGACATCATTAATTCCAACTAATCAATACCTTCAGTAATATTGTGTCAGCCAATCAGTGACGGACAAATTTCTCATGATGTCATAATAATTATGATTTGTGAACATTTTATTTTTCCATTGTTAGTAATAAATGTGGCAAGGTAGGCATGGAAAAATATCAATCATTTAGATGACAAGCAGAGAAAATCCAACCCCCTAATTAAATTATTTGGTTTAGAAAATTCTAAATGATTGTTCCAAAACAAACAGTTGTCTGTATCTCAGGTTGGTACTGTATTGTCTCCTTCAATTTATTTAACAACCCCCTCCCCACCCCCAGCAAAAAAGTAAACATCAGCTATTGGGGGTTGTCTCTTTCAAATGCACATGACAGTTTGTCTTTGTACAAATCCTGTGCCAGCCATTATACAGTGGTTCATAATTATCAACATCTTACTACTCACACATTCATTCACAAGTGGGATATGCAAGGTCAAATTAAATTAATCATCAGAATATTGAGTGAAATCCATCCCCAAAATAAAAAATTTAAGCACACAAATTAGAGGGGATGGTGGAGGGTTTAAAAATGTGTATGCATAGAACTAATAGGAAAATCTGGAGAATTGTGACCCCCTTAATAATTCATATTTTCAAATTCAAATATTGTAATATGGATCATGTGTATTTATAACTAGTACATAAACCAATTCATTGAATTTGTTTTTACCAAATGTTGTTTTATTTATCATATTGAAGTTTTGATTTTTTATCATAATGCTATGTATTGTATTGTATATTATATATATAATCTTTCTATTTCTATTTTATGTACTAAAAATATAAATCAGCTCTTCATATAGATTTTTTTTAAATATTTGTTTTGTTTAACCAGTGTATGACCCCCCCACACCTCCCTCCATATCCGATGTTTATTTTTTGTGGTGAGTGGGAGGGTGGTCGTCAAACAAGCAAACACCATCATCATCATGACTGTACATACACAAAAAGTCAATGAATTCTTTGAAAATTAATAAAAATTACTTTAAAAAAAAGAACGATGTTATAGCAATAAATATCTTTCCCCTGTCCCAGTCATATTAAAAGGACAAGTAAAAAAAAATACCCCAGTAGCCGATTTTTTTTTGTGCTGGGGAGTTGTTAAACAAGTAGTTTAAAAAAAAAAAAGGAAAAACTTACCCTTCCGGAAGTTCATTTGGATCATATGGTATAGCAGGAGGTATCACAGTAGGCTCAGTATTATGAGGTCCGGAACCTCCACGGTCGCGAGATATTAAACTGATCACAATTTGTCCACGTACTGTCTCTGTGTCATCCGAGCTCTGTCGCTGGAGGTCAAGACGCTGAACTGTAACAGATATAGCGGGAACACTTAGTCTGCGTCTAAACCGTATAATAGCCATATGTTCCCGTGGTCTTACCTCTGGAATCATTTAACAGTTTTAATTTATTCACATTTATAATGTACCTAGCCAACAAATTAATTTTATCCTTGAGCCTGCCAATATTTTCAGGTTCACTGTAAAACCATAAGAATGGGTCTGAAAGTTTTAAAAATACACACAGCAGTATTATCCCATGTACTGGAGTAAAATAGTTGAATTGTGTTTGTCCTTTTTTTGTACAGTAAGAAAAAACGTTCATCACAACACTTGGATCAACAACGATAAAACATCACTTTAAACAAAACAAAATAAGTTAATGTATATAACAATGAGTTCCATCAAAAAACAAACTTCTACTTTATGTATTCCAATCAAAGAACAAAATGTATTAACTTTTAAGCTGTAGAATTATCTAGAAGCTGAAATAGTATGTTGCAACATTAGCGATGAGGAAATCCCAATGGCTGGTTAAAGAGAGTAGCTGAATATAAGCAGGAGTCGAGTTACTGGCTGTCGTACTCCTCCTATCTGATGAAGCAGAGAGTGAGATGTGCCAGCAGATTTGTAGTGCAGGTACGGGCTGATCAGTCAAACAAATTGCTCTAATGAATGAAGCTGGCATTGCTGGCCAAAACATAGGCATGCCACAGTGAACTTTTTCCCAAAGGGTAAAGAGTCTATAACTGAGACTGAGAGTAAATAACAAATCTGGGACAACATCTTTTGTAAATAGAAAACCCAACTTCAAATGGGATGTTAGTGCTCTAACAAAATCATTATCATTGTATTAAAGAGTCGAGGATTTTAAAAGTATTTGTTCAGCAAGGGCTAGCTCTGGCACAACAAATTATCAATAAAAATTTGAAAAATTGAAGTCATCTTTTTCTGCACTTAAATTGCTATTATTAAAAGGAATTATTTTGTCACATTATATTAAAATTTACCAAATGTTTTTAAATTTCACCATTGGCAAATCTGGCAAATGACAGAGCTAGCCCTGTCAGCATTTGTGTACAAATAGACACACAAAATGGAGAAGAACAGATTAATCAAAGTCCAAATACAATTATTTAATAATTTGTTTATTGAATTAAATTCATCAATAATTTAAGTTAAAAATTGGAAAATTAAATTTTAAATCTTATGTGTATTTAATGACCAACAAGAGAAAATGTGGGCCTGCCACTTTCATAAATTGTATAATAGACTAATCATTGATTTAAAACAGTCTGAGATGAGATGTCGACAGAAGTACAAGTATATTAAGCGAGGTCGTGGTACTGATTGTGCATGAGGTGCATTTAGGCTATATGCATAATCATGCATGCAGGAAATCTTATCCAATTAATGTCAAACCTGACACAAAGGCTACATTAGGTTTTCTCTAGTACTACATGCACGTGTTTAGGTGTATACACTCATGTATTCAAGTGCATCAAACCTTTATATAATAAAAATCAAGAATTAACCCTTTCTTGTAAACTGTAATTTTTATATAAAAAATAAAGAATTAACCCTTTCTTGTAACCTGTAATTTTTATATAAAAAATCTAGAATTAACCCTTTCTTGAAAACAGTAATTTTTATATAAAAAAATCTAGAATTAACCCTTTCTTATAAACTAATTTTTATGAAAAAAATCAAGAATTAACCTTTTTGTAAACTGTAATTTTTATATAAAAAAAATCAAGAATTAACCCTTTCTTGTAAACTGTAATTTTTATTTAAAAAATCTTGAATTAACCCTTTCTTGTAAACTGTAATTTTTATATAAAAAAAAATATCAAGAATTAACCCTTTCTTGTAAATTGTATTTTACAGATTTTTTATGACTAATTCCAATTTTTAACAAATGTTACCAACTTAAAAAATAACATTTACAAGTATAAAATTCTATTAAATTCAGTA
>JAULBS010072766.1:0-21082 GCA_032355785.1 Symmetromphalus regularis | reverse complement strand
TGCATATAAAAGATCCCTTGCTGTTTATCGAAAAGCAGCGGGTTTCGTGTCTCCTACTAACACTAACATCTGTCCTGAGTGCTTGAACCTTAACTGGATATAAGCACGGAAATATATACAACCACCACCACCTATGTTATAGTATATTTTCTTTGAGTCATAGTTAATGGCAGGCGTCACACTTGTCAAGTGGTTTGAAACGTTGCTTCTACAACTTTTATTACGAAATTCTGCAAATTTTTCCTCGTTCGCGGTCTCCCGGAATTCAGGGGAAACTGAATATTATTCATATACATCTATATCCTATCCTAATATCGTTTATAATTTTAAAAAATTCGAAATTGTATGATTTATTCTGACGTCGTTAAAAACGTATTATTTTAATATAATTCAAACATATTTTAGCGTCGTTCGTATTTAGATTTTTACACCCTGTGCTGATATGTTTTTGATACCATTTATATTTTCATATTAACATTAATTTAATTTGTACAAAGGACAGAGTAGCTCAATATAAGCACAAAATTAAAAGCAAATAAATGCTTGGTTACTGAGAGCCTAGCAGTATGCAAAATTATTAATAATAATAATATTCATAATATTCATAATCATAATAATAATTATAATAATAATCATAATAATTATAAATATTATAACAATAATCATAAAAAGCATAATAATCATATAATAATGACAAAAACACTAATAATAATAATATTCGAAGATCGGCCATTCGACTGAGGCCATACCCAGTATGTGTTAGTAGGTTATATTTATAATGATTTTGCGAAGACATACGTACTTTTTATTACACTTTATTATAAAGTATGTTTAAGCATCTTGTTATTGTCGTTGATGGGTTTTTTCTTGTTGTTGTTTTTTAGGATGGAAAACGTTTTGTTCGGGTTCTTGTTGGTATGGCATCAGGACATTATTCTGTCTATTGCTGATCTGTAATTCGGTCTGGACCAAACCTGAAGGTTAGTATTCAACATATTAATATATATCACCGTTTCTTGACGGCCATTTTGAAACGTGCGTAATGCAAAACGGGGTAATTTTATACGATTAAAGCTAGTAAACTTAGACTTATAATTAGGTAATTATTAAATATAGAAATGGTTAAAATTAATACGGCGTGGGAGTTGTGCGACATCTATCAGTTACATACAGACAGGCGGGTTGTTAAACGGAAGCATGTCATTTTAAAATGGTGGTAGTTTTCATATAATGCACTTTTCAGTATTTATTAACGATTAAGACATCAAGAATATAAGGCAATAAGATAATATTTTGTTAATATCTAATTTCTTGTGAAACACTATTGTATTACTTGTAGACTTTATTTTAACGAATCTCCAGTGGCAATAAAAGAAACAAGGTTATCTTTAACAACATTTAGTTGTGAAAACAGCGGATTCCAACACGTCGTCTCCAGAATTTATATTTTTATTTAACAAAACATGTCTACAAATATATACATATAACAACAATGTAAAACAACAATGAATATAAAATAAATTTACATTTGAACAATATATATGATTGTCAGGTGTTAAATATATATAACTATTATTGCCAATTTTTTTCATGTATGCATAAATATATAATACGTGTAACAAAACTGACAAAAACTATTTGATTTAGACACGACAAAGCCATTTTTCGAGCTGTTTACTCTGGGTTTGATTAAAAAGGGTTGAAGTTTTATCGTTGTGATATTTCTTTATGGTTTTTCCCTAGTACAGTGGGGTCTCTCTCTCTCTGTCTCTCTCTCTCTCTCTGTCTCTCTCTCTCTCTCTCTCTCTCTCTCTCTCTCTCTCTCTCTCTCTCTCTCTCCTCTCTCTCTCTCTCTCTCTCTATCTCTCTCTCTCTCTCTCTCTCGCTCTCTCCGCCATTGTTATTTTGATTTGTTTTGTGAAACCACTCTTCAACTGAATATCCTGTTCAGTTCCTCACATTAATGAATATAACTATTTTTAATATCCATCCGTCCGACCGTCTGTACACATATCTGTTTCTTTCCAGAGATATCTAGGATAGTCGACCCCTCAGCTCTGCTGTCTTCATACTATAAAACAGCAAACAACCCTACTAGAATACTACGTCAACTCTTCTTTAGATTTGATCGCGGTGACACAGGTCGACGTCTCGTTCCAAAATCAGCTACACTGTACAGCGATGTGAAGCCGTCAGTCGACACAAACACTCCTCAAATCGCCAGAATAAACAGAGAAAACCAGAACGAATCGAAATATCTCGTCAGGTTGAGGAACAGACTTCAGATTGAGGAGGAAGAAGAGGTTGTCAGTTTGACGGTTCTGCTGAAAAGTTTGTCAGCGATTTTTAGACTCATTCAACATAACGCTCGAATTTTGGAGACGGTGTTGAACAATAAAGGTCGTTACTGGAAATGTCTTACTGCTGACTGCTCGATCCTGTCGTATTTAATACGAACTAGTTCGAGGATTAAATCTCCGCTTTTTGTCGGTTAGATCTTTGAAGGAACAGGTCTTTAATCGCAAGCTATACTTCAAAAGTATTAAAATATTAGGAATAATTATTTTCTTCTTTTTTATTATTATTATTATTTGTAGGGATCCGTCTTGACTCTGTTAGCATTATCAGTGGCGGATCTAGGGGCCCTAGAAGCCAGTCACCCTAAATTTTGCGATTTGAATAATATTTTGTTTTTTTTGAACGTTAATGGATTTTCTGGATCCGCCACTGATTATTATTCATTGTATTATTATTCCTAATCGATTTTACACTTTAACGTTATTAAGCTACCAGTCCATTGATACCTACTTCAGGTTTGTTGTACTTCTTTTCGTTCAAGCACGCTGTCCTGGACACACAGTTTATCTTCCTGTGCTCTCTGTCCAGAACAGAGGTTAGTGTTAGTAGGAGAGAAGAAACCAACTCCTTATGCGACTTTCCTTACCAATAAGCAGTATCCCAAAGACAGGACAGCACAAACCACGACGGTGTACCCACTGAGCCTTGCTGAGTCAGAGCCGATATCGACATTACAAATCTCATGCCTCAGATGAGTACCTACAAGTCACGGCCTTCGATAAACTGGTCGGTGCAAGTGGCGAGCACTCACTCTGGGTTCGAACCGGTACTAAGATTTGATCCTAATATCTACCAGACGAGAGTACGATAGCGTTACCCCTACACCTCCAACAGATAGCTAATGTTAGGTACATCTGTTTCATACCTGTCAACATTTGAAAATTCTCATGGGGGAGATTGCGCGAAATCAGTTTTCGTGCCATTCGTGTGCGCGTTCAACAACACGTAACAAAAGTCGAACAGTACCAACATTTTAGTGCACCTTAAAACATGAAAAACTATAAGCAATCAGCTGTATCGTTGACGTTTGCGGTGATGAAAATGATCAGCTGGTAACGGCTTTGTTTAAATTTACCACCTAAGACCCGCATGTAGCCTTGGTATTTTCGCGCGTACACGGCGGGATACAACGGTCGATTTTTTTAAAGCGGGAGATTTGGCTTAAATTGAATAGCCGATCAGGAGGTCGGGAGAGGTACTTAAAACCAGGAGACTTGACAGGTATGATGTTTACAGTTTTGTTTGTCCGAGTGTCTTAGTGAACGATAAAGAGCTTGGGTATACATCTCAGCAAAAGATACAAACCATCTAATTAATGTACTGATTCAGTAAATTTAGTACTTAAGGCAGTGCAGTTCCTGCTAGTGTTCATGTTGCTGATGCATGTCTAAAACATATAGGAAACTGGAGATTGCTGAGGGCACAAAAAAAGTAAAGTTTGTTTTATTTAACAACGTCTCTAGAGCACATTGATTTTTATCTTATCATCGGCTATTGGACGTCAATCAAATGGTCATTCTGACATATATATTTATAGGAAACTCGCTGCCGCCAATCTTTTATATACACCGTCTCACAGACAGGACAGCACATACCACGACTTTTGATGAACCAGCTATGGACCAGTGGCTGGAACGGAAGCTGAGGGACACAGGCGTGCGTGCGTACATGTATGTGTTTGAATTGACCTCTTTATCTACCCTCTTAGCTAAGAGCAATAATGTCAGCATCTTCTTATCTTCACACAACTAACTGTTCTGCTGTTGGGGGTGTGGTTCGTTTTCACTGCCAACAACAGTATCAGATGACTGTGTATACTGAGGGAAAGTAGTAAAAGAACGAATGGTGAATTAGAATAAAATTATTCCTCTACTGGTGCCTCTAGCGTAGCCAGTATGTGGCATACAAGACGCTTGCAGATTCCCCCCCCCCTCCCCATGATACTGATATTTATTATCCACATGGTTCAAGCTCCCAATGTCTGGGATTGCCTCGGCATTTTTACCTCTTTGGCTACGCTCCAGGATGTAGTAATGGTTCTCACATATTATAATTAATCGTTTGTTAATGGATTAAATTTTCTGGAGGAATCTGAACAATAATTATGTGTTCCTGATAAAAACTGGAGTAGGAATCTCATTTCTAGTATAAAGGTTGTAGAAGTCCTAACATCCTAGAAAATGTATTCCGTCAGAACAGATGTTTAGGAGGACTAAATATATAGTGACACGTTCTATATAAATATGCCATTGATAGGTTGAATATTAGTATATCTTCAATTACATTGGATAACTTCCTGACACTAAACACTTCATAACTTATTTATCAACTGCATCATCCTGACAGCGCCAGGAGTCCTGTGTTCCCACGGACACGAGTGGAAACAGGGCCCCTGACGTTGTGAGGATGTAGCTACATCGGCCGTGTTTGTTGATGATATATATTTTTCATTCAGTATATTTAATGAAAAGTCTTACATGCACTGTGTAACTCGATATAATTTGCTTATATTATTACAAACCTGGAATGTTTCATTTGACATTGGGGTCAAGTTTTACAGTATTAACATCAAGGCTGTGTTCAGTACAACATTTCTTGCGAGTGCCAGCTACATTAGTATTTGCGTGTTTGAGCTTAATGCTAAATTCAATGGGAATACTGAAAATAAGTCATACTTCTGTCTAATTGCCGTGAGTGCTTGCGTCTACTGAACGGAGCCCAGGCCACAGTATGAAGCCAAGAGGAACATGAATACGAAACAACCGTCAGTGAAGCACAAGAATGTCATGTCACGTCCGTCACATTCCAACTTTTTATAGGATGAAAAAAAAACGGAATTAACTGTACGAAGCGAAGTTGTGTTTCTAATATAAAGTTCTCTGAGTGGTTATACAAGTATTGGATAATTCTCGGTGCTCACCAAGTAAAAGTGAGTATTTGAAGATAATTACTGTTTACTATTGATAGTGATGCTGTTATTTCGGACACCGTCTTCAGCAATAACTTCTCTACACCATAGTATTGAGTCATACACAGCAAAAATAGCCACATATGTTTAACGTACGTTCATGGACGTAATTGTTTCATGTGAATAGACGGACGTATGTTTATTGTACGTTTAAAAAAACATGTTAAACATATAATGAAACTGTTTTTCATATAAATATCAAACATACATTAATGACATACACAATAACATGGAAAGGGCTTCTGTTGCTATGATCACCATCTTGGTTGCTAAGGAAGGTATATATAATTTCATTTTTTAAATATCTATGATACATTTCTGAATCAAGTACACCTAAAATCCTACAAAAGCCACTTTTCTAATTACTTTTGACAACTGTTTTATCATTGTTAAGAATATTTTCTAAGAACACCTTGTTGATTACAAGGGAACGAACCGCCATAAATACTTATATATGTTAAACGTATGTTAAACAGGTGTTCTGTTCAACGTATGTTTAACATAACATATGATCAACATATGTTTAACATGTGAAACGTATGTCGCCAAATCACATGTGAAAAATATGTGGCCATTTTTTGCTGTGTACCGAGTTTCGTCAAGTAAAAGTGAGTATTTTAAAGTAATTATTGGGTAACGCATGTAACACAGTAAAATGTGAGTCTCTAAGAAACTGTTTGACCTACAGCCAGTGTTCCGTACGTTACTTTGAAGAATTCTCTGTATGTATTATCAGTATCAATTGACAATTTATACAATAATGTTCACAGAGAAAGTCGGTCTTACGTGTAACGCACGTAATGTAGAACCGGCTTTTGTATATTGAACAAAGATAAATCGTTTCCAACTCACTTTCATTTACATGTTGTTGTTTTATTTTCCTGTTTATATCAAATTAAGGTACAAACACGCTGTCTTGGGTACACATCTTAGCTTCGTGTTAGTGGGAGAGGGCAAGACTGAATAGGGGCGCCATTTGAAGGGCGCCTACAACTTAAAAAATGTAAATAGTGTTACAATCCCACTACTCGGCTGCGCCGGCCCTGTTCTTATCAGTAAGCAGCAAGGGATCTTTTATATGCGGTATCCCACAGACATGATAAAACATATCACGGTCTTTGATAAACCAGTTGTGGACCACTGGTCGGTGTAAATGGTATAAAACTTACCCACTGACCCTTGCGGAGCACTTACACTGGGTTGGAGCCGATACTGAGATTTAAAATCTCATGCCTCGACTGATATTTGATCCCAGTATCTACCAACCGCGAGTACGATAGCTTAACCACAGCACTACCGGAGCCGTTTTGGAAAGTTAGTCTAATTATGACATTTTTTATAATTTTATAACATCACACGGAAACTTAATTAAAATTAATATTATAATAAAGTGTAATGATATATTTATAATTTTATAACATTACACGGAAACTTAATTAAAATTAATATTATAATAAAGTGTAACGATATATTTATAATTTTATAACATTACACGGAAACTTAATTAAAATTAATATTATAATAAAGTTTAATGATATATTTATGATTTGTTTTACTCTGGGCAAGCGCTGATCCTTTTGTTGATATCTAATACCTTGGATTTGAACCCATTACTTAACAACTATCAATCTGGCGACCTAACAAACAACTATCCCTGTTTAGTTTTGGTTGTAGATGGAGCTAACGTGTAGTTTTGTCCTTGCCTTGGTACTGTGTTCAGTTCTCGCCAGAACATACGCTACAGCACAAGACAACGAACCTATACTTCAAATGAGGGGAGATTTTCAAGCACAAGAAAATGAACCTATGCTTCAAAGGAGGGAACATTTTCAAGAACCTATTCGTCAGAGAGTGAGTCTACGTCTGCAAGAGTTTGAGTTCAGACGTCAGTTTCAGGAGATTTCTGACGAAGTCGTTCAGCGAGCGACTGGACGACTACCACAGGAACTACTGGAAAGTTTCAGTACCTCTGACAGGATCGTTGCTGAACAGTATCCTGGTGTGTTCGCGTCTGAGGTTGTTGATCAGGATCATGACCATGATAGATGCTGTCCAACGTAAGATCATGTTAGGCGAGTAGCCAGTATATTTCACGCAAATGTAAAAAAAAAGTTCAGCCATTTGTTTTTGCTTCTTTTCTTTTAAGACCATTAAAGACTAGGAAAGTGTTTTTCATATAATACACAAGTTCACAATTTGGATAAATGGAGATAAACATATTATTATAAATAGAATATTTAAAGTACTGTTACACTTGTAACGGTCCTTGTACAACACTATTAAATAAACAGTTTCCTGGTTTTGTAAAAGTTCAAAATTTATAAAGTAAAGTAAAGTTTGTTTTATTTAACGACGCATCTAAATCACATTGATTTTTATCTTATCATCGGCTATTGGATGTCAATCATGTGGTCATTTGGACATTTATTTAGAGGAAACCCGCTGCCGCCACATAGGCTACTCTTTCCAATAAGCAACAAGGGATCTTTTATATGCATCGTTCCATAGACAGGTTTGCACATACCACGGTCTTTGATGAACCAGCTATGGACTACTGGTTGGAATGAAAAATAGCCAAACCTGCAATGGGTTCACTGAGAAGGATCGATCCGGCCACATTTATTTAATTAAAAATAAGGTTAAATATATAAATTGTATTAGAATACGGTACCGTGAATGTTGTCATGACAGATGTCACACGTCTATTTGGCGATATTTTTATATCGTTTAGAGTCTAGTCTACATATTTTAGATATTTTTCTTACTATAATTTCAGCCGAGTCCTACACGAAAAACCATTTTTTCTGCAGAATATACACGGTGAAACCAGAGTGTTGGCTCATTTCCCGCGCATCAACAGATTCCAGTTCGTCAGGCGTGCAGAATGTGTGTACGTAATCCGGGTACTCTTTACTCGGGGAGGGGGGATTCATAGTAGGGGATCCAGAGGGGGGACCGGAGCCACTCTTGTAGAATTTGTTTTGTTTTAAAATTAACCATCCCCCCAGTCCTATCCACCCATCACATTTGGACACCCTCCTTTCAGAAATCCCGCATCCGCGCCTGATTCAGCAGTTTTAAAAGGAATCTAAAGATAGCGTTAGAAATGTAATACTGAAAAGGGGTCCAAGTCAAGATCTAATTAAGAGAGGAAAAAGAAAGATTATTTGGAAAATATGGTAAATTGCTGTTGAAAGGGCAAGATGTTCAACAGAACAAAAAGTCACATCCGACTGAGTTGTCAATAACTGAAAATTGTTGTCATACTTATTTTCTTGTTTTAAATGTAGTTGGATGGGGTGGGTTAGTTTTTGTTTGTTTTAGGTTTTTTAAAATATTATTTTCTTGTCTTTGAGTGTCGTTTATCATTTTGTATGACCCTCATTAGCCGATTTTTATATTATTATTATTATTATAACTTCTTTTTTCTTTGTGCTGAGGTGTCGTTAAACAAATAATTTTATATTGTACTAAGGATTGTTTTTCGCATTTGAGTGTTTACTTCTTTTTGTTTTGTATTTTCTGTTTTCTTTATTTCTATTTGGTATATTTAAGTGCTCTCCCACCCCAAGTGGCAACCACTTAACGTATTTGTGGGATTGTTTCTCTTTTTATTTATTTTATTTATTTACTTTCTTCATTTTTTATTTTTATATATACAGTCAAACCTGCTTTCGCGCCCCACCTCTATAAGGCGGCCACCTGTCCATGACGGCCACTGTGAGGTCGCTCCAACGCATTTTACTATATATTTTACCTCTGTATGACAACCACCGGCTCAACGCGGCCCGCGGCCACAATTTGTTAACAAAAAAGCGATTTGGAACCTGCTATCGCGGCCACATTTTCGTTTTTTGATTTTTATTCCTTATTAAAATTAGCTTTGATGAACAGTGCTCCTTTAATCTTCATTAAGTGCTAAAAAAAAGAACTCAGATTGATGGCATTTTAAAGAGAAAAGTGGAAGTATTGGCAGATTATGGTAACAATCAGCCCTCGGATAGTAAATATGGAGAAAAGTTACAGGTAATGAGGGTATTAATATGTTGATTTGGAAATGGTTCCAAGATGCCACTGCTCGTAGAATAAATGTCAAGGGTCTGCTAATTAAGGCGAAGGCGTTAAAGTTTGCTGAAGATTTGGGAGTAGAGAGTTTCAAAGTGTCAAACTGTTGGCTGGATGGAAAATATGGAGAAAAGTTACAGGTAATGAGGGTATTAATATGTTCGTTTGGAAATGGTTCCAAGATGCCACTGCTCGTAGAATAAATGTCAACGGTCTGCTAATTAAGGTGAAGGCGTTAAAGTTTGCTAAAGATTTGGGAGTAGAGAGTTTCAAAGTGTCAAATTGTTGGCTGGATTCATTTAGGCACAGACACATGGTAGCAGGTACACTAAGTGGGAAGCGAAGTGATATAAGCGACGCTGTAGTTGAGGATTGGAAGTCGACGTTGTGCATATATATAGATCCTTAATAGTTATAATGCAAATATTTTGTTTAAAATTTTCGATCCACTATATTACCTGTATATAGCGGCCACCTCTCTATGACGGCCACTTTTTGCCTGGTCTTATGAGTGGCCGTCATATATATATATATATTTGTCTTTAGGCCTGCTGTATTTGTATTTGGGTTAGGTGTTGTTTTTATTTAAGGAACAGTATATTTAATATTTGTTTTTTCTCATCTAACGTTTTATGTGTGATTAATATTTATCATTTTTATCCTTTCCTTTTCAGACCTTTAATTGGAAATTGTGACGGACATTGTGTGATAGAAAATATCGCGGCCTATTTCGTCGTGTGGAATATTACATCAGCAAACTGGCCTTTCACTGTGGACAGATTTTATGTTCCTGGCTACTGCTCCTGTAAAGGATGATCATCACTACCAGTGGCAGATCTAGGCAGTGTCCTTGGGGCCCGCCCGCTTAAATTTTGAAATTCAAATAACATTTAAAAAAAAAACTATTATTATTATTATTTTAACGTTAAAGAATCGGAGGAATCGGTATCATCATATTACCCCCCACCCACCCACCCCAATGGGTTCACCCCCAATGGGTTGTGTGGATCCGCCACGGACTACTACAGTATTTTAGAAATAGTATGCACACATACTACAAAAGTTGATAAGCACTGCATTAACAGTGCATTTGTTTTTGGAATTCTCGACTGAACTCGCGTTATTATTAGACGTGTAAGATTACGATTTTAGACTTGATTTTGTCTCCTGGCTAAGATCATGAGCAACGTTGTATTTACTAAAGACAAGAGTAAGTAATTATTATACGATACGTGTGTTTTATGTAGTTTTGGTATACCATTACAGTCGAATCACATGAATTGTGAATTTGAAACATTATTGGTAGGCTTATAAAAATGCTGTGTACACGAATTCCAATGTGTCTTTATATTTTCAATTTGTTTGTTTTGTTTTATCGACACCACTAGAGCACATTGAATTATTAACAATCGGCTACTGGCTGTCAAATAGTTGGTAATTTTAACACATTGTCAAGTGTGAGCCAGCCTCTAACGGGTTTTGAACCAATGTCTTCAGCTTGAGAGTCCTACCACTGGACAACTGAGACTCATTGTCATTTTGAAGCAGGTTATTTATGTGATTGTTATCTCAGTACCCCTGAATTCCGTGGCAAAATTTATTAAATTCCGCAGTAAGATTAGCTATTTTCTGCGATAGGAATTGGGAAATTCCGCGACAACTTCTGCAACATAAAAATTGAAAATATATGTCATACTTACAAATTTACACTAAATTAAGTGTGGTTAGGGCACTTATTTAAGGGTGGTTAGGGCATTTTTTTAGTAAATGTTGGTATCCAGACCTATTAACCTATTTTGGGGGTGATGATTACGAAAAAATAGGATACCAAGCTGAATTTTTTAGTTTTTGACCCTCAAAATAGAAAAACAAAATGGCCGCCAAACATCACTAGTTTTTCTGACTAAACATTTTACCTTGCAAAGGTATTTCCAAATTATTCCATCTGTCACCAAATTTGTAATTTAGGATGAACAAATGTAATAAAAAGACATTTTAAAAACAAAATGGCCGCCAGGTAACTGTAAAATATCAAGATGGCTGCCACAATTTATATATTTAAGACAGCCCGTGGGCCAGATAGAATCCACGTGCACCTCCATCCCATAACTCTACTACACTATGTTTTTAACAAGACCTAAGATGTCCTAAACATGAATTCAACTAGTAACAGTCAAACAAAATTGGAATCTACTACCCATATTTCACCAATATTTAAAGGTACCCTAAAAACCTTACATTTTCGAAGACGTCTTGCAAAAATCTTTATGCTCATTATTCTCTTCACCATGACACCAACAAATGGTTTAGGGTCAAGTATTATAATGCAAAATAATACAGCAGATGTAATATAGCACTTATCATATAGAAATCACTTTCAGTAGATGTCATATAGCAGTTTATCATGTAGAAATCACTTTCAGCAGATGTCATATAGCAGTTATCATATAGAAATCACTTTCAGTAGATGTCATATAGCACTTATCATATAGAAATCACTTTCAGTAGATGTCATATAGCACTTATCATATGGAAATCACTTTCAGTAGATGTCATATAGCAGTTATCATGTAGAAATCACTTTCAGTAGATGTCATATAGCACTTATCATACAGAAAACACTTTCAGTAGATGTCATATAGCAATTATCATATAGAAAACACTTTCAGTAGATGTCATATAGCAATTATCATATAGAAAACACTTTCAATAGATGTCATATAGCAATTATCATATAGAAATCACTTTCAGTAGATGTCATATAGCACTTATCATGTAGAAATCACTTTCAGTAGATGTCATATAGCAATTATCATGTAGAAATCACTTTCAGTAGATGTCATATAGCAGTTATCATGTAGAAATCACTTTCAGTAGATGTCATATAGCAGTTATCACGTAGAAATCACTTTCACCACGTCATATAGCAGTTATCATGTAGAAATCACTTTCAGTAGATGTCTATTAACATGTAAAATATCCAGTTTAGTTATCTCTGTATCTACATACATGTACATATAAAAATATACAATAGAAATCAGAAACACTATTAACATGTAAAATATCCAGTTTAGTTATCCCTGTATCTACATACATATAAAAATATACAACAGAAATCAGAAACACTACTAACCTGTAATATATCCAGTTTAGTTATCCCTGTATCTACATACATATAAAAATATACAATAGAAATCAGAAATACTACTAACCTGTAATATATCCAGTTTAATTATCCCTGTATCTACATACATGTATATATAAAAATATACAACAGAAATCAGAAACACTATTAACCTGCATTATATCCAGTTTAATTATCCCTGTATCTACATACATGTATATATAAAAATATACAACAGAAATCAGAAACACTACTAACCTGTAGAACATTCAGTTTAGTTACCCCTGTATCTATATACATATAAAAATATACAACAGAAATCAGAAAAACGGCTGTGCACAGATAATATGATTATAAATGAGAGGGGCTAAATACGATTTAGTTAAATGGGATATAATATATATGATTTAGTTAAATACGATATAATATATACGATTTAGCTAAATGTCATTTAATATATACTGAAGATATTTAATATATGTTACAAATACTTAATAAATATTGCAGAGATTTAATAAATTTTTTTAAAGAATTAATAAATATTGTAGATATTTAATAAATACCATTTAGCGAAATGCTATATAATATATATGATTTAGTTAAATACGATATAATATATATCATTTACCTAAATGACATCTATTATAATGTTGAAAATATTTAATATATATTGCAGAGATTTAATAAATAATTTATTTAATAAATATTTGGTACGTATTTTTTAAATTTATTATATAAATTAAATGTGCACAAAAAGAGGTTAAAATAGCTTAAATAATTTTTTTTACACTTGGCATCCATAATGGATTTTGAAAGAAGACTATATAAATCTATTAAAAGGTTAGAGTAAAAATTATTTAGATTCATTTATATAACTTAATAATATTTAGATTCATTGATATAACTTACTAATATTACGCATTGATTTTAAAAGGTTGGTAGGCTTTTAATTGTATTCCACATGCTGCGATGCATATCTTAATTCTGGTTTGTTTATTATTTATATGAATATTCTGCAGTTGATCATCTTTTGGTGTTTAATAATAGAATTTCGGAGGGATTCCTTTGTTGACTATTAATAGCGATTTATTTATAGCAGGTGATCTATTTATAGTTTGATTGTTATTTTTCTTAAAGTGTTAATTACCAGCGGATTCAGTAAGATTACTCCTGCTAATGTTCATAAATTAAAACACTATATTCTTATCCACATGAAATGAATATTTGGCACCATAATTTGACAGACAGATAAAATGTAATTTTTTGACATTTTGTACACATACGCCTTGTCGACAGTTATTGCACATTGCGTGACGTAGATAGTCGTTATGAGAGCGAAATAAGTAATGCGCGTCTGTATATAGATCCCATTTTTGATGTTTAATTAAAAAAAAACAGCAGGATACTTTTGGATGTGAGTAATATAGTAATAACTACATAAGAAACTGATGAAATTTTTTAGTGCTGCGATTGGCATACCTTTCCTTCAAAAGAGGAGCATGAAGGCAACTGGCTATGGGACAAGGAACAAAACTTATACAACGTGGAACATGAAAGGCATGGCAGCAAAACACATAGAGCACCACAGTATTTATTTTTTTTGCCGTTTACAACCTCCGATTTTTGGGACGCCGCGGCAAATAAGAGGGGCACCCAAGGCATTTGCCTCTGGTGCCGTGGTGAAATTTGAACCCAGCAATATAGTATTTAATGTCAAAGCATATTCATTGTGACATGCATACATGTTAATTTAAACAAATAAATTACCAACAAAAAATCTCCAACCCACATAAAGATTAAATTAAAAAAAAAAAAATTTATACTAAACTGCTTAAAGTGTAAGATAGGTCAGTAATCTGTTTGAAATGTTTTCTCATGATTTGATGTTTGTAACTTATAAAAATATTTTTAAAATCAGTGTTTGTTGCTTTATAAATGTCATGTGATTGATTGACATTTGTTTCATAAACATCTTAAGGATGGATGTTGTATTTGGATGATGTCAGCTTTTGGATATTAACAGTCGGTATATATGTATTTTATCCATTTTACAGGCAGCAGATTCAAAGAGGGAAGAATTTAGAAAATATCTTGAGAAAGCTGGAGTGCTTGATGCCTTAACAAAAGGTAGGCCTACTACTAAGAAAATGATGTATGTCTGTCTTTTAATAATTGTTTGCAGTAAGCATCAAATAGTCCACATACGTTACATTTATTCAGGGCATCTGATATTGATGTGCCCATTGGCAAATGAATTATTAAAGATAAATCCCTCCTCATCTTGTAACACTAACAGTGTTTTCTAATGCCAGTGTTCCACATAACACAGAAATGGAGGTATAGTATGTCCTGATGCTCAAAATCATGTAATAAGAAGGGAGGGAAAGGATATGAACATGTAATGGCAATCAGCTGTAAGAGATATAAACACGTAATGCTCTTACTGAGGAGGTATAACTTGTACAGTTTCAGCCGCTGATTAAACGTAATTGGGTCTGCTATCCATGCAGATGCTATTACATACCTTAGTTCCAGGTGGTTTTCTCACTTTTCCTGATGATGTGGAACACTAAATGCAAGATTCTTTGTCATGTACAAATGTGTTCTAATAAACTTGTGTCTATTACATGTATCAAAAGATAATGTCAACTACTTACATGTACATACCTACATGTACTCTTTTGTCATTTTTTGTTTGTTTGTATAACAATTTAACATATGGTATTAAAGAGTCACAAGTTTAACGTTTCTTGAATTTAAACTAAATAAATCAAATGAAAAAAAGAATCTTACTTCGTTTCTGAGGTTGGTAAAATCTTTCGTATAGGTACGATTTGGTATATAACATTTAATAAATGTATAATACTTAATGAAGTTTTAACACAAGTATCATGCTAAATCTATTCTAATATTCAATGAAAACATTTGTTAATGTTTAATGATTGTAATTTGTATATGATAATTTCTTTTTCAGTGTTGGTGGGCCTGTATGAAGAACCAGAAAAACCAAATAATGCCTTAGAGTATCCTTTTGGATAATGCTATAAAAATGTACATGTATATTATTTTATTTAAATTTACAGTGTATGCATATTGTAGTTTATCAGCCTGTCCTAGCTGTATTTGTATTTCTTGATTGATTGTACTGGGACTATTTCTCGTTTCAAACAGTGGTCTGTGGGTAAATGCTGTCCTGTAAGTGGAAAAGTGCACATATAAAGACTAATTTTTGATAATGTCAAAGCAGGTCTCACACTGGGTTGTATTTTATTTTAGCCAGTTGTAAGGTATTTTGGATAATGTGTTGAATAATGGCAAATTTAAATAAAATTTGATAGCCATTTGATTTCAAATTTCATGGGAAACACTTTTTCGGGACCGTGCTTTTGGATCATGGGAACCCATTGAAAACTCTTTTTCGATAATCCAAAATAATGCAGAAGTGATGCGAAAATCATGGGAAATGAAATTCTATTTATGTGATTTTGACAACATGGTACCAACACGCTACGGTAACAATCGTTACCGTGAAATCCTATGGTCTACAAGTTGAGACAAACAGTATTTTTCAGTTCCCCGAACATAAGACAATTGTAATGTTGTTTATAAGATGGACAAATGTAGATTAAAATGTCACATGTACATTAAGTACATGTACATGTATGTAATTTATTTTGGAATTTTCCAGTTATCCAAATTGTAGATTTAGTTGTAGAGTTTTGTGAAAATACACATGATTTGTAGAATGTTTACCCAGACTGTTTAACTTTGACTAATTTGGCTATTGACCTGGGAAAGATTAGATGGTGATATTAATAGTTGCTCATAAAACAGTATGTTAGGGTGTTGTTAAACAAGTATTTTTTCATTTTATGTTGAATTTGTTCCATTTCTTTGACTGAGTAAGCTTTCTGAAGCAGCATTTGGGAGCAGCTGGACCAGACACAGCTGACGTGGAGGCTCTGAAACTTGAAGTTACAGAACTTAGACAGAGAGTTGAACAGCTAACAGAAGAAAACAATGACCTCAGAATCAAAGTAACCATTTTGTGATTGTTCCTGACCTTGTCCAAAAAAAAATCCAAAAAAATCTTCTACTGAGTTAGACTCGTCCTTCCATTTGTAGTTTGCCCTTCATCTGATTGTGCTCAGTAAGTACGTACCTGTTTATCATGTTTACATCCAGAAAGGTTAAAACGTGCTCCTTGTGGGTACACAAGGCTAGAAGGGAAAGGGAAGAACTTGCTGGCAAGCTATGGCAAAATATCATTAACGTTAATTGAAGATTGATATGGGAAAGATGTTTTTGTTTTGGTGCCTCAGTCAGATAGGTTCGAGGTAACGTAGATGCAAATTTTGGAGTTTAGCCAATGTAAAAAGTAAAAGCATTTCGGCCCATTTAAATAGAACTTATTTTTGAGAGAATTATCTAAAACTTAAAGACCGATAACCTGAGCCACAACTTGACATAAGGCAGGTTAAAGTGACTTTGATTTAAATATTACGGTTAATGTGCGCAATATCTTTTGACTATCAGTAATATTCAGCAGTTTTTATTTCATCTGTGGTATGCAAGTTAAGCTATTAGCATACTTTTTAACTGGCCTAGAATTAATTTGCATGTTGTCTTTCTGGAAATGTTTCTGGTAGTATTGTTTTCACAAACATTCTTTAGCCTGTAAGCAGAATAACCAGTGAATGGTTTGACTAACCTATGTTAATGTTGTATCATGTGTCTAAATACATTTTATTATAGTGTTAGCATGTCATTATCAGTTTTACTTTTTGTGTAAATATTTTGGAGTTATGTCCCTTGACCTGTTGGATTTTCTATTTAACAATGACATTTCCATTTTGGTATTCTAGTTTGTATTTTAATATTGACAGAATTTGCTCATTCAGTATTTTATTCTATGATCAATGTTGGACTTTGAAATATGTTGAAAATGGTAATTCGTTATCAGGTTATCACAGGTCAAACTAATCAACAAGTACATAGTTTCTGAGAATATTCAACCTCTGTTCTAGCATTTACTTGTTGCAAACTTGACAGCTCAGGTTGTTTGCATTCACGAGCAAGTGGGATGGGGTTCTTCATAGGAATGAAACCAATAATTTTTTACTCAAATAATTTTGCTACCTATGAAACTCCAAAGACATTGTTGGAATTTTTAATTCTCAAAAACTGATGAAGTGAATTCATTACATTTTTATTACACTAGTGCTCAATTTTCTAGATGCACCTACTTTACATACCCAATTGTTTTCATGATTGTTTTATATTTTGCACACTGTAGGTCTTGCTGAAATGGAGTGGACTGTAATATGGCCGTGCAGTCAAGTAGTTGTAATGATACTTTAATTTTTCATTCCAAAATTATGCACTTTATGTCTGGATAAATTCTTTCCATTAATACTTACGTTTACTTTTCTTTTGCAGGTGCAGCAATTTGAACCACCTGCAGACCAAGAAGCTCCAGAGAATTAAATGTCATCCATTTGTTCAGTTTATAGTGTACATATCTGTACATACCATTAACATATTCTGACTTTACACATTCCACGCTTGTTTCCTCATTAACGTGTTAGTAACTTATCCATGCCCTTGTGATAACTGCAGGCAGTATATAAAAATAAAGCTGTAGCTTTTTTCCTATTTGGATCTTTGGTGGTTAAATTTTCAATCACTGTTAGTTCGGTTTTAGTTTTTTTCTTAGGATGATATTTTATGCGTGTCAGACTATTAAAATTGATGAGGTGAAATGTTCTCTGTTTTTTTTCAAACACTATGTTTTTATGTCACACACTTAAAAGAAGAGGTTATATTTGGTTTCATCTTTTTATGTTCACACATGGTTTGTGTATTTTAAAGTCTGACATTTAAGAACGTCATTTTAGTATTTCTTAATTATTTCAGTGATTTAAATCTGTAAGTAAAATCTTTTTTTTCCCCAGTCCTGTGTTACCTTAGTTTGTATTACACTTTTTTTCTGTGTCTGGTTACACTACATTTTTTTTTTTTTTTTTTTTTTTCATAGTGGTACAGAAGAATTTTCCTATGTACAAAATCAGTGTAATTGTATCATGATTTATTTCATTTTAGCTTGCTTGTTTGAAGAACAAAAGAGCTCATGTTATGACAGGAAATGTCCAGTTTTATGTTCTTTATTTGGTTTTCGTATTAGTCATATTGAAATTGGCCATTTGAAAAATGTCCCATTGCTGCTAATCAGATAAAAAAAAAGATAGCTGTCTGTATTGCTGGATTGTTATTTAATAAACAGATTATCCTACTCATAGTACTAGGCATACATTACTGCCAAGCATCATGACCAATATGTACTGACCAGCATGCTTTGGATTTATTTAATTGACTATTTCAAGTTAAACTTTTGTGTTGATGTAATTGTAAGTGCACAGTTAGTTTGTATTAACTTTGGTGGTTAGATGTCATAGGACTACTGGGTTTAGAGTTTTCTCTTCATTTCTGTTGTCATATTTGATTATGTTTGGTATAGGGCCAGTGGGAAGACAATACATGTGTAGGATGTCCTAGAATTACCTGTACAACTTCTGTCTGTTATTAATAGTAAATCACAAATGGTGCACATATCAAATGTTTGTAACATTATTACTTTGACAAAAGAAACTTTGGAAACAATGGATTAAAAAAAATATTGTTTAATAATCCTACATGTGCCATCATGAACTTCATTTAAGGATGAAGTTGTACAGATAATTTTCGGACTGGTGTATATTAATAATTTTAAAAAATATATATATACAGTTATTGTTTTGACATATTTAACAATATTAAAAGATTCAATTTTGTTAATTTGACAAGCTGTTTACTGGTCTGGTGAACAATTTTTTTTTCTTCCATTTTTTTCTTTTGTGAAAATGGTGTTATTTTCACCTTGAAAAGGTGTGTGAATGCCATCTTATAGAAGAATTGCATTTTGTTCATTAAAATAATAAAGAATTATTTTATCAGTTCGTGTTTTCTTTGTTTTGCTATAATTACTGGGGGAAAAAAACACTTATGAAATGTAAATGATTAGTTAACATTTAAGTTACCTGAGTTCAGAAAGTTTATTTAAAATATAATGATCTTACAGGCTGTTAGGGGCTGGGGAAGGGAGCTGAGATCCCCCCCCCTCGCCCCTCTTTTTTTTTTTTTTTTTTTGTGTGTTAATTTTTATTTTGGGTATAGGTTTGTGGTTTCGCTCATTTTATACACACTGAATAATGAGCCCCCACTTTGAAAATCCGTCCTACAGGCCTGCTGTCGTCGCTAATTAAGTTTTAAAAATTGCTTTTAAATGTTTATGAAACAATTTATAAAAAAAACTATTTTCTGCATGTAGAATGCAAGTTTGTGCCTAGTTGAAATAACTTGTTATTAATCAAGCGTGGTATCACAATATCGAATAGAAATTAATTTGTTAACTGGTTCAAAGAAGTTCCAACAAAATATGGTTTAGTATTATACCTTTTTTTTGGGGGGGGGGGGGGAATTGTTAAAACAACATTTTGTTTTCTAATGTAAGCCAATTTAATTATAATAAAAATCATCTCGATTAGATCGGTATGAAATTGGGCAGGACTACTGCAAAACGGGTCATTTGGGTTCTAAATTAACTTGTAGAGTTGCTAAAAACTGGAAATTTGTAAATAGACCAGTGTATGATGTCATTTTTAATTGGAACCGGTGTACAGAAAATGCCTGTCATCGACTCGTTGTCACGAATGACTGCAATAATTACAGGTTGTCATATCTGCAGAATTTCTTTGGCAGGTCAACGGTGATTAGTACTACATGCACTAGGAGGATCACTGAGGTGCACAACATTGATAAAGTTAAATCTATGTATTTTATAATATTAGATTTTGAATCAAAACAGTTTTCATTTTAGAATAATCTTAATATATATGTTAATGGTTTAATCTGTATCAATTTTGTCTGAACACGGTAGTCTTATTTTGATATTCCATTCCTTTTTTCATAATTTTCACCTTTCTTACCTTTTATTTAGAGAAGGTAAATTAAGGATTATGAAACGAATATCTTCTTTGAAATATTTTGAATCCATGTCATGTTATTTTGACATTTCTTTCCCTTTTACGATTAAAGGTTTTATTATTGTTATTATTAATTTATATATATATATTTTAATACACACTGTATCAGAATTTTTTTTAACAGACCTAAAGTTTCGTTATGCAAGAAGCAGAAATGGAATGATTATTTCTTTGTGTCATGCTGTTTGTTTTAACATCACTAGAGCACATCGATCTAGTAAAGATCGGCTATTGGATGTCGAATATTTGTAAATTATGACACGTAGTCAAGTGTGAGTCGGAGCGGGATCTAGTTCAAATGGTAGCGAGTCTGCCTGTGAACCGGTCGGTCGTCGGATCGATCCTTTTCCGTGGACCCATTTGCTGTTTGGGCTATTTTCCTTTCCAACCAGTGGTCCACAACTGGTTATCAAATGCCGTGGTATGTGCTGTCCTGTCTGTGGGACGGTGCATATAAAAGATCCCTTGCTGCTTATCGGAAGGAGT
>JAULBS010072765.1:18270-36610 GCA_032355785.1 Symmetromphalus regularis | reverse complement strand
TCGAGACTAGTCTGGCCTCAAGTTGCCGGACTTCTAACCCGTTTTGATGTACCAAAGTACTTTGGATAGCAGAAAAATGAAAGAGATTCGGGATTCAGTTCCCACATATGTTTATGAGCATGTGTGTATAAACTGGATTCAGAGGATTTTCGCATACTGCTCTTGTGAGAATCCTCTTGGATTCTCCTGAAAATTACTGAAATTTTAGGCCTGATCAGTGGTCGACAACTGGTTCATCAAAGGCTGTGGTATATGTTGTCCTGTCTGTGGGAAAGTGCTTATTGGTAAGAGTAGCCTATGTGGCGGCAGCAGCTTTCTTTTAAATATATAATTCAGAATGACCATGTGATTGACATCCAATAGCCGATGATAAAATTAAAAATCAATGTGCACTAGAGGCGTAATTAAATAAAACAAACTTTACTTTTTGTACTGAGATTAAAATCTCATGCCTCAACTACGATTTGATCCCAGTACTTACAATTTCACCACTGGTGCCAATATTCTACATAGTGAGGTAATTTGTAATGTGGCTGGTGTCACATGTGTTGTTGCTAGAGACAGGCCTGTGTGTGATCTAACAACAGAGGAGTAGCTAAGTGCTGGTGCTCTTGTTCAGCTGGGTGTACACATGTACTGTAGATGATGCACTAATGAGGTCTAATGAAGAGCCATGTGCCACACCACAGGGTGCCTCATTCCACCTGAATTAAAGCCACTTGCTGGAACATGTTACAGTAACACACTTCTCTATACTGGAGACTGTTGATACATGTAATTACAAATACTGCTCACTATTACTACTTGTACTATTAGTTATTGGAAGGCGTGGGATGTTGATCATTAGCACTTCTTCCTGAAGTTTGCTTTATCATCAGATAGAACCCCTTCAGTGGAGCCATTGGGCAGTTTCTCATTCCAGCCTGTGCCATCCAAGGGAAAATGTGTATAGATCCCTTGATTTTATTTGGAAAGAGTAGCCTATGTGGAGTTAGTGGATTTCCCCTAAAGAGCATGAGTTGTAAACACTGTATGTTTGACACCTAATAACCACTGAATAAATAATGTTCTGGGGAGTTATCAAGCAAACACTCCTTCTCTTTTTTCTTTGTGAGCCTCTGTGGTTCATTGGTAGAACATTGGACTCTTAACCTGAAGACAGTGGTTTAAAACCCATTGGAGGCTTGCTTACACTTGACTACATGTCAAAATTACCAATGTTTGATATCTAATAGCTGATGATTAATAAATAAATGTGCTCTAATGATGTCGAATGAAAAAAAAAAAATTCTGTTTTTAAATATTTGTAGTTGTTTTCCTGGTGAACTGTAAACACTAGAACTTGTTGATATTGAAGTCTGAGTGCAGTCTTAGCAGTGTCTGCTCCATAAACTCTGCTAGATATATGTTGGGCATATTATTACTTTTTAAAAGGCAGTGTGAATAAGTTTGTTTTTGTTTTGATTTTTTTTATTAATGATCAAATCAAACACCCACTGTTTTAATGCAGCAGCTCATTTCTTTGTTGACTGTACAGAGCTAGAGAAAGATTTTGAGATGTTTAAAGAAACATTGTAATTGGACTTCCACTTCTTCCACAAAATAAAATAAAGATTGTTCTATTTAATGACGCCTCTAGAGCACATTGATTTTTATCTTATCGTCGGCTAAAGGACATTAATCATATGGTCATTCTGACATTTATTTTGAGGAAACCCCCTGCCACCACATAGGCTACTATTACCGATATGCAGTAAGGGGTCTTTTATATGCACCATCCCATAGACAGTACAGCACATACCACACCTTTGATGAACCAGTTGTGGACCACTGGTTGTAAAGCAAAATAGCTCAAACTGCCAATGGGTCCACTGAGAAGGATCGGTCCGATAACCAACCTGTTCACTCCACAAAATAAGTACTATGATGTTGGTCAGTTTGCCACAAGATCTGACATATTAACACTTCTCACTGGCACTTTTATTCTTCTCTAAAGACCTAAATACAAGACTAAATCTGTCTTCTCCATTTTAATGTTATATATGACTTTTCAAATGTGGAGGAAAAAATCCAAAATACATTTGTAACCTGATTTGACGTGCATCTGCAGTAGAAGTTAATAACGCCATCTTGAATTACAGTGTGATAATGGTGCATATGGTTAGAGTAATTGTTTACTGACATATGTTATCACCAGAAGCTGATGTATCTTAATTCTCATAGTTTTCTAAAATCCAGCTCAAATAGTGAATGTTATTCATTTAAATTCTATATTGGTATTAGTGTATTATCAATTTCATATTTCTAAATATGCTGCTTATGTCCATGTCGACAAGCTGGGCCTTCATCTTGTTTCTAATAGTGTGTATAGCAGGATTAGAGTATAAAATCTTACAGCTATTAATCCATTGTGTTTTGTATCCATGTAGTCAAGCTGGACCGTCATCTTGTTTCTAATAGTGTGTATAGCAGGATTAGAGTATATAATCTTACAGCTATTTGAACATCCATTGTGTTTTGTATCCATGTAAGTCAAGCTGGGCCGTCATCTTTATGACATTTGGATTCATTATTTAATGGCAACTGTATTGTCAGTTTGGTTTGGAGAGCACTGCTGGTAGGATTAATGGAGTATCCTACAATAAGCTCTAGTATAAAAACAGGAAACAAATGATATTACCTGCAGGCACCCTCTGTTGTCATATTTCATGGCAACTAATTTTAATGGCACTCCACTAATTGGATCTATAACCGAAGATGTATATTAGATGAGTCATTTAAATTTTTTTAAATTGAAACCCGGAAGCTGCAATGAAGGTTTACAGCATTTGCGTTTGTGAGTGAAGTTGAAAACAAAGAATGCAGCTTCCTGCTGGTGCTGATTGAAAAAGCACTTGGGAACCTCATGCATGCTCCATGTTTACCTTACCTCTGTATTATGATGCAGGATTGGTCACCCTTACAGATGGGAGCAGACGTCACTTCATATGCAGTGCGACACCTCATATTACCTGCGCTCAAACATACAGCATCTGACTGAAGTGTGATGGTCGTCATATTGCTTCCATGAGATGGATCTGTTAGACTATTTCTTGTTCCAGTCAATTGTCCACTACTGGTTTTAACAAGATGATGGTATTTAATGTAATGTCTGGTGAGAAAAAGCATGTGAGATCATTTGCCTCTAATTGCAAGTGTAGCCTATGTAATGGTAGATTTTCATCAACATTAGGAGTTACAAATATTGTATCATTGATACCTAATAACCACTAATTAAACATTGTAGTAAGGTATTGTTAAAATATCTTTGTTATGGAGATGTAATAATAGAAATATGGAACTCGTTATTCATACACAAACAAAAGCTAAAATATTCTTGGTCATTAAGATAACCTCATGACCATTTCATTTGGTTAGTAGAGACTTGATCTAGTCATTATACTATCTGACAAATGGGAATGGAAACCTAGATGGTGTTTTTTTTTTAATCTACTACATTTGCTTGTGTGTCTATTGGTGGTGTAGCATGCCATGGTATCACATTCCAGAACTGCAGACAGCTGGCAGCTTTCTCATCTGGACTGATGGCTACTTCCAGGAGAACTTCAGTAAATAACCCAGCCACCAATTTCCATTCATTAAAAGTAGCAGTACTCATCCAGATACTGAGATAGTGCTGCTGTCAGTGAACACAGGAGTCAGCACAATGCTTCTACTACAGTTACATGCAGTATGGTACTTTCTAAATAGAGATGGACATACTCAATGTTGAGTTTGATATACAGATAACAAACAAATAAATAAAATAATAAATAAAAATAATAATAAAATAAATAGATAAATAATTAAAAAAAAAAAAACCCCAAAAATGACTAAATAATAAAAAAGATTTTCAAATATTTTCTTTAAAAAAAAAAATAAAAAAGGACATAAAGGGTGATTTGATTGTTGTGTAGATTGCTATACCATTTGAGTGGTACTTGCTTTATAATGGACATACTCAAAATCTGTTTAATATCGAGACTTAAAAATTGATTTTATTTTATTTTTCAATATTTGATCTAGGAATTTTGAAATGGGGTTGTGGTTTAAAAATGTTTTGTTATATCCAATTAAGGGATTTTGGAAAATGAATGGTTGAAAGTTACAGTTCTTAATGTTAGTTTAAATTCTTGTTTTTAAAAAATCGAAGTGCAAACAGAAGGTTGAGTATGTGATTCGAAAAAACTAAAAATCTTATATAAAACAAATTCCTTTTAAATATTCTGACATAAAAATCTGTCAGTACTAAAACAGAACTTTAAAAATATTTTTAAATTCCTCACATATTTTCTTTTTTCAGTATGATTAACATACAGCTGCATTCCATCACACTTTCAGAAAGATCTTGGCCCACAGTGTATATTAGAGTTGTGGAAAATATGCAGCTAAAACTCGTCCAAGTGTTTATAGAAGTTATCAATAGTTTGAAGAAATCTTATCATGACATGTGCTACATGGTCACATCTGTGCACAGGAGTACTGCTTATCTAGCAAATTGTCAAACACTGCAGTACATCCGTCTTATCCCAACACATTTGTGTCCAGTCCAGTTTGTATGGCCATACATTCCGTCTGCTTTATCAGTGTTCTGTGCATTTTAACATAGGCTGTGATCAAACACAACATTTTGCTTTAACATTACCATTTCTGACCAGAAGAAAGAAAATGATGCATATTTGGTAAATAGAAAATAATTTTTAACATGTTAATGCAGTATGTTTACAAATGTTCTTTATAAAGATGTAGCCATTGTGGTAGCACTGGGTTTCGTCTGAAGATGTATCACAAAGATAGATAGCAGCTTAATTATTATGCTTTGAGCCAGTATGTCATATTTCTTTAATAAATAATCTAGAACAAAAATCAATAAACTCTGAATAATAAAATCACCTCCCCCTCCCACCCCTACCAAATCTGATTGGTGCAAATGATGTGTATAATGAAAACTCACACATTGCACCATGTATGTTTGTTTTAAAAAAACAACAAAAAAAACTAGTTTTTTCATGGAAATTGTTTTATAATCATGGATTTTGTGTGTGAGTTCTTGAAATTTATTGTAAATAGTCAAGAATTTTGTTATGAAAAGTATTGATATTTTGTTGTGAAAATTACTTGAATTGTGCTGTTTAAAAAACATTAAATATGTCTGTAAAAACAAATGATGGAATTTTGTTGTGAAAAGTCATGAAAAACGTGAGAATTTTGTTATGGGATATATCAGAAATGACGTGTCATTAATGCAATAAATTTGTCTTAACCACCAAAGCTGTTCTCACTTGCTGTACAATCATATTTACTTGGCAAAACAAAGAGCGTTTGGGGTAAACAGTGGGTGACAATTTTATCTTTACAAAGTAGTGGTAGTGAATGATTGATGACTTGATGATGACAAAATAAACATCAGTATGTGGAGCAAACATATCGCAGTAAAACAGTGGGTGACATAATTTATCTTTACAAAGTAGTTGTAGTGAATGATTGATGACTTGATGATGACAAAATAAACATCAGTATGTGGAGCAAACATATGGCAGTAAAACAGTGGGTGACATAGTTTATCTTTACAAAAACACAATTGGTGATTGACTAATGAGTTGATAATGACATTGCCCAGTCTGTTATATAATGTTACTGGTAGTTTGGGGACGTTGTTATTAAGTATATGCCTAGCTGGAAATAACAGTGTTATTTAATGCTACTAGCAGTAATGCTAACAGTTGCTTGAATTTATTTTCTGTTACATAATGTTACTGGTTGTTTGGGGACGTTGTTACTAAGTATATGCCTAATCGGAAAATAGCAGTGTTATTTAATGCTACTAGCAGTAATGCTAACAGTTGGTTGTATTTATTTTTGTGGTTATAGCCTATTAAGATTCAAGCACACAGCCCAGCTTCCTGTGCAGTCTGTCCAGGACAGAAGTTATGGTAAATAGGAGACACGAAACATGCTGCTGCCTCACTATGGCAGCTACATTTATCAATAAGCAGCAAGGAATCTTTTATATGCTGTATCCCACAGACAGGAAGCACATACCATGGCCTTTGATAAACCAGTTGTGGACCACTGGTCTGTGTAAATGATATACACATACACACTGAGTATTGCAGAGCACTCACTCTGGATTGAAGCCAATATTGAGTTTTAAAATGTCCATGTCTTGACTGAGGTTCGATCCCAGTACCTACCAGCCATGAGTTTGATGACTTAACCACTGCACACCTTGGGCCAGTCGACACGACTGTTACGTAATGTTACTGGCAGTATGGGGACATTGTTGCTAAGTGTATGCCTAACTACAAAATAGCAGTGTTATTTAATGCTACTAGCAGTATGCCTAACAATAAGCAGTCTGGTAGGTCATTAGTATATACTCTAACAGGTAATAGTAATTATCTGCAGGATGCTTGCCACATGGCGGCTGTCCTCATCTCATGCAGTGCAGACCAAGATCAAACATAAATTGAAGCGATCATCATTGCCAATTGTTATTGCATGTTGCCTGCTTTAAATCTGTTTTTAACTACTATATATATACCTGGAAATACTTTCAGTCTAAAAGGTTTAGTGTAGGCAGTCATTGACCGAGTAGCAGAATATTTTGCAAGCTGAGCATATTTATGATGCTTATTCATATATTATCTATTGAAGATGAAAATCATTCACAAAATATTTTTTTGTTTTTATGGCCTTGCTAAATTACTTTAAATTTTTTTTGCATGTTTTTAATTTTATTATTTACCCCAAAAATCTACCAGTATTTGACTATTGCACTGTAAAATCTGATCTTCACAATATTTAGAAGTCATATTTTTTAAGAAATGTTTGTCATTTTTCTGTTTCCATACTTAGCATTTCTTTACTGTATCCATATTTAGGAAGACATTTTATATGATTGTCATTCATAAGAATCATATATAGCTGATTTATCATTGTTTGGGATTAAGTTTTAGCTACATGTTTAGGTCTTTATCTTGCAGTAACAAAGTTACATAATACACATTATTTTGATAATGATAACATTTATTGTTAGATCCACAATCATTATTTTGTATCAAATGTTTAGGTTTTTATAAAATGTTGACCTTTCAGTCCTGTTTTCATCCAAACTTCTGCCATTGATACACATGGTACATCTTTCAAAAAAAAAGAAAAAGATTTTTTTTAGGTTAATAAAAAAAACAAAAACAAAAAACATTAAGAGCAGTTTTTGTGAGATGATTGGATATATAGGAAGCAATTTTATTTCATAGAAACCAAGGTATATAATTTCAAAGAATCCTGCTTTCTGCCACCCAACTCTTTTTTTTTTTACAAAAGAACTACATATTTAAAAAAGAAATTTTTACAACACTAATCTTTTCTTCTTTGGAACATAATTGCCAAACAAACACTAACATTTCACGCTTTGTGGTTATTGTAAAACAAGAAACAGTTTTCGCCAGTTTTAATACTGGCTGGAATGGCAGTGAAACGAGGGATGTGTTTTGACCTGTGACTGATCAGTGTCTGTTGTTTACGGGCATCAAGCTGATCTTATCTCCAGGCTTATTAACCTGCAGCCTCTGAAAGATTTCATCATATGTGTGTAGATCCTCCAAAGTTGGCAATTTTCTGCCGGACAGGGCATGGGGTAATCAGGATTTAAGATCACTTGTGCTTACACCGATAATGGCTTCAAAGGCAACATGGCGGTGATGTGAACAGGAGGAAGGCTGTCAGTCATAAAAACAAGTACTTACGAGAAACAATCAAGAAATGTTCTTTAATACAAATACCAGGTTGTAGTTAATATCTTTGGTCAGTGATTTGAGGGCAGTCAGATCACTTTTAATTGTCTTTGTATTTATGGTACATCCCATTCTCTGTGGCACTTTTTTTGCTGTGAACTAAACAAAATTTAAGGTATATTTTTACTTATTATTAAAAATAAAGTATACTTTATGTTAAAATTGCCATGGAAAATGCTGTGGACACTATTTATCCACAGCATTTATTTTGCTGTGGACATTTTCTTAATTGCAGAGGTTGGTGATGTAAAAACAGGTTTTAATCAGAAAATAATTTCACTTTCAGTTAATCAATATAATGTTTATAATATATCACTGTCCATCTAATCAATCCAGTTTTAAATTGCACCTGATGTGTTTTGTGTAACTTATGCTGTACCCTACTTCCCATGCCATCTAGTGCTCCTTCTATTTTCTGCAGGTACAAAGTTAACATGGGCATTAAGATGGTCTCTGCAAATATAGGTTAAATTATAGACATACATATACTAAAATGGATAAAACCAGTGCTAATTTTGTACTATGCATCCTGTGTGTATATTTTCTGTTTTTAAATTGTACCTCAGACATTATGTTTGTCATGCAATGTGTGCTTTGTAACAAACTGTGTCTGGGAAAATATGTTGAAATAATGTTACTTTACTCCATTTTAGGTTTTTAAAAATCTTTCAATTAATTTATTAATTTATTCAATGACAACATGATTCAATCATTGAATGATTTGTCCTTTAATCTTCTTTCGTGGTGTATTTCGTAACAGAAACTGTTATCCAAAGCTCTTTTTGCCCATGTACACAAAGTTATTTGTGAGCTAGCTAACTCTGGACTTGAGGAACATGGAACAGATGTTTGTGTAAATTACCAAATTATGAACCTCCTGGAACAGATGTTTTCATGGAACCATCATTGCTTTTGGCTGGGATGTACTGTTCCCAAAGGTCACGCTATGTCATGGGGGCATTCTTTCGCCTTCTTTTCAAAGGAGCTGGTGAGGTTTTTATTTTGCAGTGATAGTAATAAACACTTTCACAAAATACTTTTATAACATGGTTTCTCCAACAATTTGCCATTTTAATGGAGAATCTGTCAGAAATGGTATTACCATGTTTTGTTTTTGAGAATGTTTTGGTTGGATCAATAAATACACATAACATTCATGTTT
This sequence comes from Symmetromphalus regularis, assembly GCA_032355785.1. Taxonomy (NCBI): domain Eukaryota; kingdom Metazoa; phylum Mollusca; class Gastropoda; order Neomphalida; family Neomphalidae; genus Symmetromphalus; species Symmetromphalus regularis. Next base: position 27,613 of record JAULBS010072765.1, on the reverse strand, counting down.
TGATGGTCTGTTGAAAACCGAACCAGGCCTCCGAGCTGGGCTTGTTGTTTATGAAAACAGGAATGAGGCATCTCCTCTTTGATTGAGGTCATCAAGACTTGTGAACATCTTGTCCAGTTTGCTGCTGAGAAATGGGGTTGAGTGTTTACAACTGCATGTGTAAGTTAAACACTATGATCCGTACCAAATGTCATCTGCTCTATATACCTTGATAACAATTCGGTCAGTTGTATGGCTGACCAAACAATGCAGGTAAAGTTTCTGATAGTCTTTAATACATTTGAAGATCTACTGCTAGATGTCCGATGTGTTGATCTGTCTAGGTGTTCGGTGATATGTCATTTATTTTTCAGACGTATTAGAGAATATGGTATCAGTACCTTATTATTATTGTACTTGCTTAAAACTTAGATTAACATCCTTCTCACCCATGACTAAATTTTCCCTTGCCTTACACATTTTTATATAATTTTTATTTCATAAAACTTGCAATAAATGGAAAGTTTATGGTATCTGCTAGAACTGCTTCTCAAGTATTCCATAGAATTATCAAATTTTGAACCTCTTATCACTGGTTGTAACAGTATTCTTTATATAATATTTATTTCATAAAACTTGCAATAAAAGAAAATTTCATGGTGTCTTCTATAATTGTTTCTCATCAAGTATTCCATAGAATTACCAAAGTTTGAGAATATCTTCTCACTGGTTGTAACAATATCCTTTATATACTTTATATTTCATAAAACTTGTAATAAATATTTCTCATTCCATTAAATTATTATCTTCTTAAATTAATATACTTGGCATGTTTAAAAAAAAAGAAGTAATAGTTTTTTTTAAAGTCTATGCCTTCCCCACATTTTTAAAAACATTACCTTCAACAGTAACAAATTTTATTTGTTCTTTATCTAATCTTTACATTTGTTCACTTTATTTATCCACCTACAACCCAAAAGTACCAAATTAAAAAATAGAAAGTTTTTATTCAAAATTTTAAAAGTATAATTGATGTTCATTTTATTTTTAGTGCTTATTTATTAAAGTATATAAAGATTAAAATATAATTTATATATCAACCATTTACATTGATTTTTAAATACATTTCTATTTTATAAAATTTACTGACATGGGATTCCTTCCTGATAATCCATTACTGAAAACCTGAATTTTTTTTTGTATTTTAATATTAATAAATAAAAATCTCACAAACTATGTATACAGTGGGATTTGAACCTTTTGCACTGATCCTCATGACATTTTACAGTCAGTGATTTTGCCAAACAGCCATCAAGGCTTCTACAAAAAATGGAGATCAAGTAACCATAGCCTGTCCTATGTACTGTCAAACTGGGTTTGAACAGTGGATTGATACAGCAATGTTAATAAGCTATAAGAGCAGGATGTATCTAAGACATAGAACATATCCTGGAGGTCTGATTGGTCATCAGATTGATCCCCTTCAGTGGACCCTTTGAGCTATTTCTTATTTCTGCCATTGGTCCACAACTGGCATAACAAAGGCTGTAGTCAGGCATGATATGTCTGCGAAATCGCAGAATTCTGCAAAAACCAATTTTTTTTTAGTAATAAACAAAAACTAAAATAAAACAGTAGAAAAGAACTTCCTTATTTTTATGTTCTCTATGTGTGAATGCATGTAGTGTCAGTGAATCAAGTCTAATGAAGAGGAAGTGTGTGGTAGTATCCGCACATGCGCTGTCATCGTCACCTATGCATGGTGCATGGTCGTGTAAAAGCTATTTTACTTCTCATCACGAGAGGCGATATCATTACGGGAAAACCATTTTTTGTCAGTTCCATCCCTGGTAATATATGATGTCCTATCTGTGGGAAAGTTAATATAAAAGAAACCTTGTTGCTAATCAGAAACTGTAGCCTATATGGTGGTAACAGGTTTTTTTTGTGTTGACTGAGTTGCATGTAACATATATTTAACAACTAATATATGTTGTTTAAACTGTTTGCTTGGGTGTCCTTAAACAAACATACCTTTCTTTCTTTTTGTAAGTTACAGTAAACAAAGCAATACATTTTGATGTTTGCCGATGTCTTTTATTTTACCACTGTATTTTTTATAGGTGTTGATTAAACAATTTGCTTGGGTGTCTTTAAACAAACATTACTTTCTTTCTTTCAGTAAGTTAAATATACAAAGCAATACATTTTGATGTTTTGCTGAAGATTTTTATTTTACCAATGTATTTTTTGCATGGTGAAAGGAAACAGCGGCTCGGCATTCACCTGAAGAAAGTAACAGGTGTTGTGACTCACGCTACAACTATCTCTACAAACAGTGTGAATGCCTGGTCATTTGCATCACCGCTCACTCATATATCATAACATGTTTAATCTAGCAAATCTTAACAATAGTAGCAGTATATCATTATAACACGGTTCATCTAGCAAATCTTAGAAATAGTATCAGTATACCATTATAACATATTCCATCTAGCAAATCTTAGAAATAGTAGCAGTATACCATTATAACACATTTCATCTAGCAAATCTTAGAAATAGTAGCAGTATACCATTATAACACGTTTAATCTAGCAATTCTTAGAAATAGTAGCAGTATACCATTATAACACATTTCATCTATCAAATCTTAGAATTAGTACATCTACAATATAACATGTTTCATCTTCCAAATATTAGAATTAGTACATCAACAATATCACAACACGTTTTATCTACCAACTCTTAGAATTAGTGGCAGTATAATTATATCATAAGCTATTTCATCTAGCAAATCTTAGAATTAGTACATCTACAATATCATAACACATTTCATCTAGCAAATCTTGGAATTGGTACATCTACAGTATAACATGTTTTATCTACCAAATCTTAGAATTGGTAGTAGTACATCTGCAATTTTATAACACACATTTCATCTGCCAAATCTTAGAATTAGTACATCTACAATATCATAACACGTTTCATCTAGCAAATCTTTGAATTAGTGGCAGTATAATTATAATATCATAACAAGTTTCATTTAGCAAATCTTGGAATTAGTGGCGGTACATAAAAGAAAGAAAAGTTGTTTCTCTTGAAGACGTGTCTGTTTACAGCTCTAGTTGTTACTGGATTTGAACTGGTAAATGTTTCGCTAAACAGACTGTAAAATAGTATGTGAAGTATGTGTAATCTACTATAGTGGTAGATAGAAAAATGGTAGTGTGAGAGAAACGTCTTAACACTTTTGGGGGGTCCTATTACTTCACAGATTTCTTCCGAGACAAAATTCCTAAAATGTTTAAGAGAATATCTGAAGATCAGTATGCTTTAAACTAATGGGAAAATGTTGTGAATTGTCACCTCATGGTTGAGAACTAAAACGAGACAATAAAGTTAGTCTATATAGATTGGTGTGTGTTCTTTAGATATGCAAAAACCAAATCATTTTGCTGCTTCAGGACCAAAAGAATGTAATTCTGGGTTTGGCACTTACTAGTATCACTGAGTGCCCCATAGGTTTCTGAAGCTACCCCACATTTATCTAGAAATTAAAAGATATTCCACATGAAGCTAGCTCAGGTAAGAAACAGTTTTTGGCACTTTTCTCCTTTTTCTGCTATCCCAACTTAATCCCCTTCGGGTTCTGAAGCAGTGATTTGTTATTTTAAATTTTTCACCCCAAAATTATGCACAGCTTACAACAAAGGACAAGTTGTCCACTAAAAGCTAATCTGTCTTTGAGGTCAGCTCATGATTTATGTGTCACCTTATATACTGAGTTAGACAGATCGGATGACGCAAAAAAAAAAAAAAAAAAAAAATCATTGTAAATTCAACAGTTAATCATTTGTTCATTTGTTCTGCTTCATCAGAATATTTGCACTTGTGCCGGCCTGTCTTTACAAATACACAATAAATATATTTTGCCATCACTTAATTGTTTTAGCTGCATGAATTAGCACAGAGAAGGTTAAGTGAGTTATTGGTCTCTAGTGGTTTTCTTGTGTTTTGCCCAACCCCAGTGGTTTGGGAAAGTGCCAAACTTTGAAGTAATAAGCTTTGACATTTTGTATCCCCCTGCTTAATTCTGCAAGAATTTTGTCTATGATTCATTAGGTTCTCCTTTGCCATGTACGTTAGATATTTATTATTTACCTCTTGGATAATTGTATGTATACGCTTGTTGTGGCATGCCAACTAATTCAGCATTATCCAGTTGTAACATTAAAAGGAAAAAAGGATGTACGTGTATTTTCTTTGAAAACAACGTAAAAAGTACATTTACCATCGTTTCAACTTTTTCCTTTTTACTTTGCATAAATTTTTTTTTTATGATTTCGAATTAGGTTTCTGGAAATAAAAGAAAGTAAAGTAATGTTTAATGGCGCCTCATTATGTTGGATAATCACCAGCTATTAGGTCTCAAACTCTCAGTATTCATCATTCAGAGGAAACCTATTGCCAAATACGCTACTTTTTCTGATTAACAGCAAGATATGTGTTTTCCCACAGACAGGACAGCACATACATGGCCTTTGTTAGACAATTTGTGGATTACTGGCTGGAACGAGAAATAGCCCAAAGGGTCTGCTGAAAGGGATCAGTTTAATGACCCATCATACCTCAGGAGGACAATCTAGCTCAGATTACAAGTGCATCAGTTGATGAAGATACACTTTAATCAATCTTATGACCCATCATACTTCAGGTGGACAATCTAGCTCAGATTACAAGTGCCTCAGTTGAGGAAGATACACTTTAATCAATCTTATGACCCATCATACCTCAGGTGGACAATCTAGCTCAGATTACAAGTGCCTCAGTTGATGAAGATACGCTTTCATTAATCTTCTGACCTGTCATACCTCAGGTGGACAATCTACAAATGTAGCTCATATTACAAGTTTCTCAGTTGATGAAGATACACTTTAATCAATCTTATTATGCTCTCCTTCCATGAACCCTATAACTATTTAAAAATTTAATGTCATCTTAATGTTAGAAAAAATCCTTTGGATTATAAATAATATAATTTTATCTGTCTAATCCAAACATAGGTCTGAACAGTGCATAATTTCTGGATGAAAAATGAGTTTTCTAAGATCTCCTTTTTTTTCATATCTTGAGAATCTGACACCATTCCAGCATGTGCCAGAGATGAAACATGAGTTGAGCAGACTATTAGACTTGTATGCTATAATCATATACTACTTGGTGATTTTAGCAAGCACAGGAGACTCCTGGTCTAATGAAACCAGGCTATTTTTTTCATCAGATTTACCAGAATCATTTGGCACTTCAACAACTTTATGGCACAAAAATCCATGAGAATCCACTTTTTTTAATAATGAATTTTTTATTGTATGTTAAGTGACAAGTTAATTCTGACTTTCATTCTATTACATAATATAACTTATCTAGATAAGGGAATTATATTTGTTCTAATAGATGATGTTGCCCAAGATATTTCAGTGATATTTAATAATATTTTAAAAAACAAAAACATTCTGAAATTGATTTTATGGTAACCTAATTGGATTCGCTTGAATTTTCATTTAGCAGAATTAGATTCCAGAGTTCCCATAAAAATAACAACCCTGAAAACTAAGCATAAGCCATATTGATTTTATTGGTCTTAAAAACCTCAGACAGTCTATCAAAACCTGCACATATGGAATCCATTTTAGCCGGAATCCACTGTTTTATATATTTTATAATAATATTTACTTGCGCATGCTGTGAGTGATGCAATTATTGACACATTTATGGGTGGCATTTGGAATACAATAACTTCCTATTGAAGTTTGTATCATAACTTGCCATGTATCTTGTATACAGCTTTCAAGCCATGTATCTTGCATACAGCTTGGCATGTGTCTTGTACATGTGTCTATGATATTCTAGGAATACACTGTTGTGGATTGAATGTATTTTTATACCGAACAGAATACTGAGTCCCTAATTATAACTGTAGCAGAAACCTCATACTTAGAATTAACGTTCTGAAGGACCTTATATTCTTGGGCATTTATGAGCCAATCATAACATTTTACAATTTGTACAGAGACTACACAATTTCAGAACCCACTCACTTCAAATTAATAGTAAAAAAAAAATATATTTCATTTGACATTATAATTATTAATTTAAATTTCTACACTTGAGACACACTACTTCCACATAGGCTACTCTTTTACATTGACAGCAAGGCATTTCCACAGACAGGACAACACATACCATGGCCTTTGTTATACCAGTTGAAGAGCACTGACTGGAATGAGAAATGACCCATTGGATGTGCTGAAGATACATTGACACTTATTTATGTATTTATTTTTGTTTGGTTCAATAATACTAAAAGAGCACATTGATTTATTAATCATTGACTATTGGATTTAATACATTTGGAAATTTTTACACATAGCCAAGTGTGAGCAAACCTCCCAATAGGTTTTGAACCACAGTCTTCAGCTTGAATGTCCTATGTCCTACTGCTGAACCACTATATTGTGATTCATCAACCCCAGAAATTCTTGTGGCAGTCACTTGAATCAGCAATGCCGTGCAAGTTTTTCATTCTCCCTGGCATTTTGTTGCCTAGGACTTAATGAATTTTTTTTCAATTTTTTTATATTTTTTTATTACAAAATGTGTGAACACTAAAATTGAGGTGGAAAATGCTGTGGACACTATTTCTGCACAGCATTTATTTTGCTGTGGACATTTATTTAATTGCAGGGGTAGACACATACATATAGATGTTTGTCTATAATTATAATGGATAACTGTGTCAGGTGGACATCTCCTGCTTGATATTTAGACCAGCATTGCTTGATGATTATCCCGATACACTCTGAAGGAAGATTCACAATTTATGCTTCTCCGTTGATTGTGAATGCTTGACTTACATTGGCCATCTGTTCTGGGTCATGTTCTCTAAGGAAGAGTGCTATCTGATGGTAGACATCTGTAATACTGCATGCTTACTGACAGTATCCTTTACAAGTTACAACAGACAAAACACACAGATCATAGTCCACTACTAACAGCTAATGCAATAAACCTTGGAGCTCTATATCCAATTATCCAGAGTGCCATCACTGCTGTATCAAAGAGCCAGTCTGTGATCTCTTACTGCTATTGGAAAGAAGATTATGTGGCAGCAGCTGGTTTCTTGTAAAGACCATGTGTTGTATTTCATTTTTTTTTATTCCTAAGTGCTGCTGATTAAAACAAGTGATGGATGTCTTTAAAGAATTATTTTTTTCTTCACATCTGACATGATCATAATTAAATACAGTTAAACATGCACATGTACATGTATACATGTATACTGAGCAGCTAACTACAAAAGTAACAAAAATGGTTGATAGAGACAGGCGCCATGTTAGTGCAGGTCACAGTCTTGTCCATTACAGGCAAATGATTACTCACCTCACACTCACCTGAAAATGGAAAGTGGTGAGTCTTTCTACACTTGCCTTTCAACATTTCCCCTTTTAATCTCATCGCATCACATCTAATGATGTATTTAACGAGGATTTTGTTAAGTCAAACAAAAACACCCAGCATTTGGTTTGATTGATTGGTTGTTTAATGACCCCTCCCCCTGTCCCTCCCCAGCCCCTTTCCAGAAAAAAAAATATTGGCTATTGGGATCCTAACATTTGGAATAATTGTTTACATTATAACTTTGTACAGATGGACCATTTAATTGGTAATTAATTAATTAAGGTGATGTTAATTGTTTTATTTCTTTATGTTACGTAACAGAACTATATATATGTATGTTGTTTTTCTTTGCTCTTGTGGTATATACAATGTATAATCTTACATAATATAAACCCATGTAATGAAAAACATGGTCTGTAACAGTTAATTAGTTCTGTTTATAGATTATTTTGGATAGAATAGAAAGGATAGACTCAGAAGGTCATACTCTCAAGCTGATGACTGTGGTTCAAAACCTGTTAGAGGCTGCCTCACACATGACTACGTGTCAGAATAACCAGATGTTTGACACCCAATAGCTGATGAATAATAAATCAGTGTGCTCTAGTGGTGTTAAAACAAACCACAAAAAAAAAAAAAGGAAAAAAAGAAAAGGAATAGAATAGAAAGGAAGCTTTTTAAGACAGGTGGCTGCCAAATATAGTCCACAATATGTTGAATTAGGTGATTTAGTGGAAGAGAAAGGTTGTACTTAAAGACATTGGCTGATTAACAGAAGTGGCGTAATACCACTTGAATAGATTCCACTGTGCTAGCTTTATCTGCTGGTACTAAAAGAAGGATTAAGATGAAGTGCCATAAATTAATTGGAAATCGGTAGTTATGTTATTATGACACTTGAGAAATTACTTTTCCCATATGTTGGAATTTCACCTGTCATCAGCATGGATTGACTTTTCTGCTTTCTGCACTTAAATAAAAATTCTTTCTGATCTCAACAAACTCGGGTTTTGTGTTGAGCCAATGAGAACATGACTTGACATGTTGGTTCATTGCCCCTGTCAGCTCATGTATGTAATGGAATGACCATCAGCTTCAAGTCGACCAGATGAGGCTATCAGCGAAGGCATCACACAGATGTCCTGTTGGGATTGCACAACCGCATCATGGCAAGAAGTCATGCTAGGTGAAGGAAGGGCTTCACGTATGTGTGTTTCCTAGAGCATGAACTGTAAAGTTTGTAGTGGTATTCCCAGACACGTGCAAACTCTTCACTGAAAATGTTGAAATTGCTGAGATAACTTTATACAACCTTTGACTCAGAATGTTAAAATATGAGATAACGTATAGATCTGAGCCGATTTCATTTTGCTTAATTTTGCATTTACGGTTTTGTATGTTATAAGATTTGTAATTTATTACTGCTTCAAAACTAAAGTTTGTGCATAAAATTTCTTAGTTATTTTGTGATGTGATTGACTGAAATAAGGATTGGCATATAGTTGACTAGTTAACCACTCCATTAAACAAAATGAAATGCACCCAATCCTAACATTACCAGTATATTTTGGGGCAATAAGAAAAAATCTAAAAAAAATAAATAAAAAAAAATTAATTAGTGCCTCTTCTAGGTTGCACAACAGTGACTTTTAATTGTTATTAATGGTATTGCCAGTGAATTAGCTAAGCAATTCTAATTAATATCAACACACAATGTTTATTATAAATGTATTTTTTTTTCTAATTTGATTAAGAAGTATCATGGAGCTCTAGGTTCAGTCTGTCTGCCTTGTTGTTCTCTATGCTAGAACTGTTGTTTACTGTTATTGTTTCTAATTTGATTAAGAAGTATCATGGAGCTCTAGGTTCAGTCTGTCTGCCTTGTTGTTCTCTATGCTAGAACTGT